>JAZHYW010037228.1:0-10758 GCA_037355805.1 Ixodes ricinus
CTTGCTATCTACGCACCGGCGATACAAGCGTACATTCGCATCCAGATGCTGTTGCAATTTTAGCGATAGAGAAAGCGTTTAACGGTTCAAATCATTAAAACATTCTGCGACCAAACGGTCTCTGATGTGAACTGGGCGAATGCTTGGAGATATAGCACGGCCATTGGAACGTGACTCCGCGTGTGTTGAAACTGTTCAGTGGTGCACGGGCAGTGCATAATTGGGACTGCATTTCGTAACAATTACCATGAAAGCAAATAGCTTATGGCGTACCAAAGTCGAAGACGAGTGCTAAAGCCAAGTGGGACGCAGGATTTTTATATTTGTTGCAAACATTTTGGTACCTGTTACAGGTTGTACTGCTCTCGTGTGCATGAAACTAGGGCCGTGTCATGGCCGTGTACATATGAAGAGTATACGTGGAAAATAACTAGACGAGATAACCTTTTCGGCCGACGTGAATTCGGGTCGACTAAGTTTGTCGCATTTCTTCATGCGACTGCCGGTTTCGCGGTATTTCTTTTTGCGAGACCAGGCTGACCCTTGTTGAGAACTCTCATCAGAGTATGGTAGCTCTGAGAGCTACTCGAGTTCATTGTTTCTACGTGCGACCATGGCAAGCAAAGTGAACGGCTTTCTCGGAGAGGTTGCTTTCGCATACCAATGTCTTAGTGTAGAAATGTTTAAAGAGTACTGAAGCTCTGTCCCACGATAGCGTCTGACGTGAAATCATGTTGAACGCCTGTTTCTTGTCCCACTGTACCGCTCTTTTTTTGTCTGGCAATGCGAACCGTGATGTCCTTTTCCGCGTAATAAAATGCTGGTTCGTGGATTAGTAAAAACATTTTTTTTGAACTGCACATCAACATGCTGGCAGTAAAGACATTTTAGCAAAAAAGGCGCGTTTGTACCAGGGAGCGAGGATTTTATTTTGTGCAAGAGACCCGGAGACCGTGGAGACGTGATCCTGGACTCTTGGGGTGCTTATCCTGTTCTGGGACGTGCTCCAACGGTACCCTCAGAAAGAGACCTGCCGCTCAGGAATCGTGGATTCCGTTTCTTTTCTCTGGAGGGGACGTCTTGTCCATGTTACCTCGTATTTTTAGCTGGGCATGTATGTTATTTGGAGATGTAGGTTGGCAGTTCGTGCTGAGTATCTGGATGTCCGCCCAGTACAATATTATTTAATTGAAAAATATTTACTTGGTAACAGCTGTGTACCAAAAATATTTCCGGAACTGGAGTGGTTGCCGGCCTATGTGAAGGGCCGGCAACCACTCCAGTGGGCTGTTCTAGCAAGTTTATGGCAAACATATGTTGCCATAAATATCGTATTGGTTTATCAGCAGATAACTTGACAGAAGAAGTATTGCTAGAAACAGAATAGGTTTATTGGGTGTCGCTCGGAAGACAAGCCAGAAGAGGATAATCCACAGAGCTTGAAGCGCGAGGACACCACTTATGAACACCTTCAGTGTTCATATGTAAATACTTCTCAGTTCGTAATAAATAGAAGAGTTTTGTTTGGGCAGTCTGACCGAGAACGATTGCCTCCGCCAACAACTGTAACAACCTCAGTCTTATATTTGGACATCTCTCTGTAGAAAGCATAAAGCATACAATTGTGCTCAGTATTGATTTTCCGACCGTTCAGGAATACGAGAAAGACGAGCAGAGGAACCACCTAAATAATAAATGTATAGCTCAAAGAAACTTTATCTCGGTTAAACCAGTTGAAGCTGCGGAACAAATATGATTAATAGTACCGCTATTTTGAACGTCCGTTCGAAGACTGAAATCGCAATAGTGATGAGTGTTTTATTCGAAAGAAGGAACCAGACCACATCATCAAATTGATAGATATTACGGTCATTTTTTTTTTCTCGCTCACCTTTTCTGCCACTTTAAGGCTAAGTAACAGTGCCATAATGTTTCTTCTTTCGTTTTCAGATCCTTTTTATCACAAATATTTCACTCTCCGAAACGCCTAAATTTATATTCGCATGAAAAAACAAATGCCTAAAACCCAAACATAATCGTAAAAAAATAATAGTAAAAAAAATCATATCGCGATGTTGGCATCCGCGCTATGTGAAACAATGAAAACTAAAAAAAAAAAGCGTAATATGTTTACATTTTTGGTTCCCGGACTGTTGCAGTTTGTATTCCCCTTATTGAATATTTTCAAAGGAAGGAAATATTCCAATTTCCACGATCTCTGTTGCGGCAACAGCCGACGACGGTTCGCGTTCTGAGGCAAGAATGCAACGCCATCGCCAACCCAAGTCTGGTTGACGGATATTGCATCTGGAAGACGCATAAAACCTGCCTTCCTAAGGAAAGCGTATGATCGACGCGGTGATGATATTAAGATAAAAATGGGACGGCATAATCTGATATTTAAGTTTATGCAAGGTAAGCGGAACAGGAAGAAGCGGCTTTGACACGTGGAGGGGTATTGAAATTTGATGTGGGGTGGGGTGCAGTCACTGCCTCTACACATGGCGGGGAGGGGGGGGGGCAGGGGAGGGAGGAGAGTGCATAGAAGATATACTCAAAACAAAAAAGATGGTCTCAATGGAATAACTGCAGCATTTGCTTCCCTGATATCCCATTTGCTCCCCGAGGAGATGTGGTTCGGGCTGGAGTACACATCGCGACACTGTCGAGTGAACACGACATCAGCGCATTTTCGGATTTTACTTCCTAGTATTAGCGAGGCACGAGAGTTTTATCGATTACATTATAGAACTAAATGGGGTCTTTCCGTAGCATAAATAACTTGGATGACATCCCTTGGTTTTTAAAGAGAAAAACTGGAAAAACCGGCGGTCCTTCGTTCGCGCTAACAGTGTCGCGCTCTGAACGTGCGCAAAAGCTGGAGAATAACCGCAGTTTGACCGGGATTAATCAGAAACCTGCACGAAAAAAACAACATACAAACAAAAGAAGCAGTTATTAGTCCTCTTCAGACAAGGTGCACCTGTGCGTTTTGGTCTCCTAAGGCAAAAATGAATGCTTTCAGGAAGACAGCTAATAGTTCGCTCATCTTTGGCATCGGCGGGGTTCAGCCCGCATGGCTCAGACTGTTGACAGAATTCCAGACAAAACTTGTAAATTTCTTTAATATGCAACGATCTTTCAGACATTACAATACACACTGACCTTCGCGCGTTGTGCGAACGTGGAGTTAACGATTGTGTTAACTCGCATCAACCGACCCTCGTCAACAATGATGTGTCATAATTTACACAAAGTCGCTTAGACGTAATCTGCCCTCTCATAAACATGAGTGTTTAACCAAACGTAATATCTCTAAATTTTGACAAATTTTATTTCGTTTCTTTCTGGAAACAACTTTAGGAGCCTTAAAAGACGCGCTTTCAACACCCGAGTGTCGCAGTCACAGTAAATGTCCACCTCAAACGCCATGAACTGAGCTGCTCAGAGCAACTCAGGACTCATCTTTGAGTCTCCCCGTGACTTACCTTTCTGCTTTCTGCGTGAGTCCTGAGCCGAGCCTCAAAATCCGCGAGGATTCACAGTGGATGCCCTGCATATTCCACTCGAGGAAAGCCCACTCAAGGCGCAGTATGGGGGAAGCACCTTCATGTCGTCGTCGCTTTGTTTTCACATGACATGTCAAGGTAAACAACAGAGAACGAACGAAGACGCGGCACCACGGCATCGCCCATGCAACACCATTGCCCGTAGCCTAAACAAAACGGATTGCAAAGTAAAAAAAAAAACGCTTAAGCAAATCATTAAAAAAGGTATCGAAAAACAGAAAACGTGTTTCACTCGGAAGCAAGAGGCTCTGATTAGGCTTCTGTTGGTGTCTCTAGAAGTGCCGTCATGTAGGCGCTATCGCATGGGGGTAATTTACAGTCTGCTACCGCTTCCTTTCCACTAGCGCGTGTGCGCCGCTCATTCTCCTTGGTGGCGCTCGATGGTCACACCCCGATGCGCCGGAAAGTTCCAGCGCCGATCCGATAGCACAATCAAAAGTTAGAAGTGACTCCCCGAAAACTCCAAGCGGCAAATGAATGCCCATCCTGCCCGTCACGTGGGTTTCTGGTGCTCACAGAGCCCCATGTGTGATGAAGGCTGCCGTCGGCCGGGCAGTTATAGGCCCACTGAGATTAGCGCCGGGAATCATAATGGCTGCTGGTTAAGTCGGCCGGAGTCGGGCTGAGACCCTGGCATCGATTGTGACCTCTAGCTCCGCCTTTGGGCGGCGGCCTATTTTTTTGCGGTAAAAGCGTTTTCATGAAATTTTCTTCTGTGACACGCGCTGCTAGTTGCTGGGCAGGCGAGCGGGCTGGAGAAAAGAGAAGAATGTCCACAGAGACGGACTGTAGTCGAACTCCCTCCGATCTGGTCGGTCTCCCTGAGAAAGTAAGAACGCAGTGTTATTGCCTTTTTTTGTTTAGCAATGTAGACACACTTGCAGGCTTGCGCTGCTGGGGCCTCGAAACCGAAGAACTCTGACAGCGTGATTCGTGGCTGCGCCCTCCACTACCGGAAAACCTCGTTGTCACTGCAACTTCTGCAAATAGTAGAGTTGTCGGTAAACACACAAAAACGACGCCGATACAGGTGACCGCACTCATGGAATGTCTTCACATTTAAAAATAACTGAGTCAAAATGCATTACAAGAGATAATTTAAGTTAAAAAAAGCCCGAAAGCATAAGCTGAGTGATAAGGCGCAGGCGAGCTGGTTTTTTGCGTTCATGATTTAGGTTGAACACCTGGACAGCAGGGGAAACAAGAAGGACCAGTACGGCAGAAGTCTCAAAGCACAGCTGCGAATTAATTTTCCTGACTCGTCAGCTCTTATAAAACGACCCCCATCATCACTGGAACTTCCACCACCGTCAACCCCACGATACACGTCGAATGGGCAAGGCCGAACGACCCCGATTCGAAGAAACCGAAATGAACCGAACGAACTTCTACAAAAAATACAACAATACAGCACATCCATCGTCACCCCGCACACTCGCCGGAAGGCAAATCCACTACACCGATTCAAAGAAACAACAAAAGCAAAGACACCACTTCACATAACCCGCATAAAAAGTGGGAGGTCGCCGTGAACTCTCACAAGATAAGAACGTCACGCACCTGCTTGTCTAACACAATGTACCGAACACTTATGCCGCAGTTGCACCTGCACTTGTTATCCGAACCGTCTCCTTCAGCATCCTTTTACAATGGTATACTTTTTCTTTGCCAACGGTTCTGGTTTTCACTCCACTCAGGGAAGCAGTTGCCACACTCCCCAAGATGTTTTGGTACTTCTCAGTGTAACGCGTTCGACCCAGTACTGCCCTTTTGTGTTACAAGATCCTACCATTTGCTGCTCGCGTCCCGTCTGCCCTGCAATGAAGGAACTGCTACGCCAACAAAATTTCGTAAACCACAACCTCTTTGCGTTCGATTGACGCATCCTATGTTTCTTCGGGACAAGCCCTCTGAGTTGCCGAGCAGGGCGTCAACTCACTCAAATTAAAATAATTTTTGAACACCACCGACACACCGTACTTCCTGTCCACGATTTCTGAGATCAAAGTAGAACAGTTGGAACAGAAACGGCATACAGACCCAGTTTCCCGGTGTTATGGCAACCCATACACTGCTTTCCGCTAAGCCATACAGTAGTTTCCTCACCACACTACCAAAACATTCATACAGGGCAACGAACCGGCCATTATGTCGGTTCGGGTTCGGGTTCAGTAGCATTGTATTTTGTTCCGGTTTGGTTTCCGGTTTAGGGTTGCTGCAAATGATATTGCTCCGGTTGCCGGTTTTATTGAAGGACGGTACCGGTTCGAACCGGTTCTTTTGAATATTGACCGAGCACTACTCCTGCAGCCTTTTCTGAGCGCGAGAGATATTTGCCATAGACTCATCCCGAAACTACCTTCCTCTGAGCAGATCTAAAAACCCTGCACGGTGACGTGCGCAAAAGACACCATTAATGTGGCAAGGCCTATTACATGCTGGCAGGGCTATTACTTGTGTAATACTGTTCATAAGTGCACTCTATATAAGCGATCGGATTTCCATTTTTATGGTGTCTTTTGCAGACGCAGCAATGCAGTATTTAAAACTGTGCCAGAAGAGGGCGTAATTTCGGGACGGATCTATAAACCTTTCCAAAAAACAGCTTGTGGCCGGTGCCATCTTTAGTGTTCGTGCGTAGAGCGCGTGCTTTGCTTGCTTTCTGAAGTGACGAGCAAGCATGTGCTAGGCTGTGAAGATCGCAAGGTATCTGTATAGCTGAATTGCTTGCCCTCTATATGTTTTTGTTTTTTTGGCTCTGCACACAAGTGTTTTTTTTTAGACATGCTACCTGTTTTCGGCGCCCAGTAAGATGTCGTAGCTATGCCCCAGAGTGGTTGACAGGAGAACGAGAGGAAACAAATGTGCCGTAAAAAACAGAAACAGGAACGTCGAGTGCGCAGTTGGGGTAGTTTATCGAATCTCGTTAAGCTGTGGTCGTGTATACATCGGCCAGACTGGCTGATGTGTCAATAGACGGGCATGTGAGCACGCACTGTCACTTCGGTCTATCCTCAAGAGGCCACCTTCCTTTACACTGCGTCACTTGTTTGTGCGTGCCGAAATTTGAGAGCATCACGATTTTGGGGAGGGGGCTGACAAATCTCCACACGAACTGCATGGAAGCGTACGACATAGGAAAGAAAGGAGTCCAATCGTTTGCGCGTTGCTACCAGTTTGTTACCTGTTTTCATGGCAACCCACCTATTTCAAAAGACAGCCCGGGGTGCAGTAAAGTGCTTAAACAAATAAATAAATAAAACAATAAAAAAAAACTTTTCAGCCTTTACACTCTGGTGAAGAAGGGAAGACCAGCGGAGGCTGTGCAATGGAAAGTAATGGCCGGCCTGAAGTCGGCAAGCCAGAGTTGACAGTATGCCGCCATCTATGAGCGACGGCGGCCACCAGATACGTGGCTTGCCGCCGTTGCTCATAGATGGCAGCATGTGCCCAGAGTTCCGTGTCTTGATTTCTTTGCGGGGGACACGATCCTCTAGAAACTAGCCCTTACACAAAAATTAAACAAAAGGCGAGGCTGTATTGAACTCATTATATTTATTTGGAGTTGTCTTATCCCACAGCGAAAGAGGAATATATTTGCTAAAACTCCACTAGAGCGTTTACATGTTATGACGTTTCATAGAGTAATGTATACCCATGGCGCGTTTATGTCTGCGCAAGTTAACATGCTGATGTCTATAGTCGACTCCGTTCAAGTTGGCTCGAAGCGGTGAAAGCACAAACTGGAGACCTGAGAAGGTTCACTGTACGCTGACTTGCGTAGCTGGCGCTGCCGGAGCAATTTTAGCTAGCTGATAAATTTCTGGTCGTTCAAGCTTGTGGTTCTCCAAGTAACGAAGAATGTCTTCGTTTTTGTTGAGGCGCGGCTCCTCGAGAAAAGATTCCAGCAGCACGTGGTGCGCTCTCGGTGGTCGATTGGCTAAATGGCTCATCGACTGCAACTGCGGTTCATCTTAGGTCAAACATTCGCTAACGCGTAGGCCTCCGTGCGTAGAGTGGCGCAATCCGCTTCGACAGCTTGGACATTTTGTCGCCAAATGGCCAAGCGGTGCTTTGAAATTGCCGCCGCTGCCGCGCCACCAGGGTCAATTTATGAAACAAAGTAAAGTTGAAGCCTCCAGATTCCTAAACAGAGGGGGGAACTGAGCGAGCTCGCTGACTACGCGGTCTCTTTGTATCTCTGCTGTTGATGATGATGCATTTTTTATCACGTATGCAATAAAAACGAAAGGTAAAAATATCTGACAATATCTAGGATTATTCTTGGCAATAAAAGAAAGAAATACGCCCTCAACTCTTCCCATTAAAACCAATAATTGACAGAATTGTCCCTGAACGGCTTTCGTTAAACCGGTAACCGCCACATCGGATTATGGTTTTGTTCCGGTTCGGGTTCAATATGAAGCGTTCGATTTCGGTTTCGGTTTTGAACCGGTTTGGTCAAAAATAACGCTTTTGATCCGGTTTTCGGTTCGGGTTCAGGTTCGGTTCGACACCCTGAGCAATAGCCTGATTGTGCTAACCTCGAGATTTGAACAATCACTGCACTTGGTAGGTGATGACAGCATGATTTTTCATCGCACTTCTAAGAAGTGAATTTTCCACTCCTCGCTTGACTGCCTTATGATGGCAACTGTGATACGGCAAAATAGGCTACGGCGTTTCTTTGCCGTATATAGACCCTGCACAATCCTTCAACACAATACACTTTGAAATCTAGAAACTGAAGCAAGTGCGTAGCACACATATTGCTCGCTAAAGCACAACTCTGGAGACTGCTGTTTTATGAAGTCAACGCACCTTTCAACATTCGGGCCCACAAATACATACATAAAGAAGTCACCAACATAACGTTTGACTATCGGACACGCTCCGGCCATTGGCTGTACTCGCGTATGAACCTCACAATTTGACAAACCTAAATAAATTTCTGAAAGTAACCAGAACCAAAGAAGATCAAATGCATACACCTTTCCACATCAACTTAACATGAGTAGAACTCAAGAAGATTCAAGAAACTGGCTACATCTATTCCTGAGGCAGACTGAAGTTTCACCAACCTATCCTCCAGCAGTTGTTGTGGTCTACGAAGGAGCACACTTTTGTTTAGAGAATAATAAAAATATTTATTTATTTATTTATTTTGTTTACATGTTTTCCACAAACAACTCGAGACATTATTGCGCACATACTACAAACAATAAAAGAACAGATACAGACAAACAGACAGGCAAGACGTAATTTAGAAAAGACAAAAGGAAATAAATAAAACTACGGAGAACAACAGACCACAAATGTTTGTCAACCGGCCAACAATGCTGTTTTAAAATTTAAGAGTGGTGAAAACAATTCTATATCACTCCCATCGCTACTATAAACGAGCTGGTAGCGTGTCATCTGGGACTGGACACCAACTTTTTGAGGGTAGAAAAGAAATGAAAATCTGATACGATTTTGAGGAACACTAAAAGAAATCCCGCTTAAAAACAAAGGCGCATCAATTGTAGCCTTCTACTATCGTATACAAAAAGGTCATGTCTCGAGTGAATCTTCTTTTGTGCAAGGGTACCAGGTCAAGCAGATTAAGGAAGTATTCATAATCAAAATGAATGTGCCTCCCAACCCATCTATAGTAAACAATACGCACGAGACGAGGCTGCACTTTTATTAAAATACATGATTGAGTCGATCCAATGGTGTTCCACACGACTGAGCAGAGCTCAAGTTTAGACAAAACAAGGGCACGAAATAGATGAATCAAGCTGGCGTAAGTACGAAAATTTCGCGTCACTCGGGAAATAACGCCTAGCACCTAATAAGAATCATTCACAACTTTCAAAACATGCTCAATAAAACGAAAGGCGAGAATGAAACAGAACTCCCAAGCCATGAATAGTATCTGACCTCGCGATAGCTGAACCGGTGTCCGAGTACTCAATGCACCTTGTCTTACGGGTAAATATAGTAACCTTGGTCTTACTGGGATGAAGTACTAAATTATGTTTCAAACCCCAGTTTATAGCTCCCTGAACATAGTCTTGCATTATTAGGCAGTCAGTAGGTGACTGAATTTTGCGATAAATCGTAACATCATCCAGCACCTTTAAATGCTGCACATTGTCGACCAAAGCATTGAAAACATGTTGAATAACAACGGCCCCAAATTGAACCCTTGTGGCACTCCATTATTTAAGATATATGAGGCAGAAAAACACCATTCATACGGCACTATGTTAGGTCTTCCGCTAAGATATCTAGACAGCCAACTCCAAAATGAGCTAGTCATTCCCAACGCTGAAAATTTGGCAAGTAACAACTTATAATTTACGATATCAAAAGTTGTACAGCGATCGAAATAATTAGCATCAACTTGTCCAGGGGACGTGACCTTAGGTAGAGTGTGTTCCAAACATGATACAATGATTGTTTCCACTGAACGCCCTTGACAAAAACCCCGTTGGTTGAAACAAAGAGACGATTTAATATGAAAATAACTATGCCTATAAATTGCCTTTTCAAATAGCTCAGAAAAAGACCAAAGAAGAGAAACTGGTCTATAGTTGTTAAGGCAGTTAGTGCGACCAGATTTATGTATATGTACAACTACTGCATTATTCTATCCTTGGGGAAATACATTGGCCTCTAAGGACATCTTAATACATGTAGCAACACAGGGGAAAATATCCCTGCATCTATTTACAATGAAAGCAGGAATTCCGTTATCAGAGCATGACTGTTTTGGAGAAATCTCATTTATTGCCGAAAGCACATCTTCAAGCGTAAGATTCGGAACTTCCAAGCTACGGGTAGGCTCAAGAGGAGCATGGGTCATAACAGTGCACGGCGTAATCGATGTTGCCGACGGAAGAGAAGAACGCAGCAACAAGGTCACAGACATCGGACGGCTCAGATATATATCCAGAGTCGTCTAGCAATGCAAGAGTTTTCAATCGACTCGGACGTCCTCATATCCCTTGTGGAATTCCACACCTCTACCTAAAACCAGTTTAAGGTGGATTATGGAACAGGAAAACCTAACTGGATTTCTGCTGAAACCTGAATTCCAGTTTGCAGGCCATTGTCTTCAAACTGGATTTCAGGTTTCCAGCTAGAAATCCAGTTAGATTTTCCTGTTCCATAATCCACCTTAAACTGTTTTTTTCGGTAG
>JAZHYW010037229.1:0-13003 GCA_037355805.1 Ixodes ricinus
TCCACGCACCGGCGAAACAAGCGTACATCTTCGTATCACCACCACATGTTGTGTTGGTGCTTGGAGGCACTGAAAAATAAGTTTACTGTTCAAAATACACACGAATAACTATATAATTGTAAGAGATCCGTGGAGATAAGCATGATTGATAAGTTGATTGCTTACACAGTTCGAAAGACGCTTATATTGAGGAGGAACGCTTCCAGTACGATGATGCTCCATGGTGATCTTGGCGCGACTGGAATGAAACAGCCCTCTGGAAGTTTAGAATATTTGAATGAACCGAAATGGCAATTTCCGATGGCAACGCAGACAAATTAGTCAATCGCCTCGCCAGGTTTTGGTCGTCTGTACGTCCATTGTATGTTTGTCTCTGGCTATCAGGTAGGAAGGGAATGGCGCTACTTTTCCAGGATCCAGTGACTTTAGTGTGCGCTAGACCACTTGGCCACCAATACCCCTCCAATGACCCACCAATCCCCCTCCTTCCCAATAACAATAACTCAAAATAATATTACTGCTTTTATTTTGGCAAAAGTTGCACACGTTTATAGCTCCAACACTTATTCACCACACTACGTTGTGTTCGCTGGCGCTTTTCACCCTATCATTTGAAAAACACAAAAAAAAATTGAAAAGGTGTGGATGCAAAAACTGAAAGCGCGGGCACATTCATTCCTTCAGGATTGCGTTGTCCGACTTGGCGGACGTAAGTGCATGAGAGTAAAGTGCTCATTAGATCCTTAATCACCAGAAAAAACACAAATTCACTTTCCTGCGTTTGGTATTAGCCACCTTGTTTTCAATTAGAAATTGGCAGCTCGTCGTTTCTAGAGGCCAAACAGTTCAGAGATATGAAAGAACAATAATTTAACTTCGATTTATTTCGGAGTGAATTTCGGAAATCAGGAAAGAGGGAAATCAAAACTAACTCGGAAAAAGGCGCGCTATGGGTGGTAGTTGTTTCTCTCCGGAAGAGGCGTCAGGGCTTGACGTGTAGCGACGCGTACGTTGCTGTCAGCACGTGACGAAAAGCCTTCGCCCAATCACAAATTGACTCACGGCCCGCTCCCCGAAAGCCGATCTAAAATTCTAAGTCACCGCGTGGTTGTGGTAGGTCCGAAATTGATGCTTATCACGTGGGTATTTCATTGCGATAACAGGCGCTTTTTGTTTTCACAGATAATTTTCGCGCTGGGGAGGCACACTCCTGGGGTTCAGATGAAAGAGTGAAGTAAAAAAAGAAGAAAAAATTGCTGGCCGTACATGAATAGGTGTTAGTAAAAAATCAACCTGCAAACCGCGTTGCGTGCTGTACGATGGCCTCCCAGCAAGCAACGGTAGATATGGTTCTTGCTTACGTCAATGCACAAGGAAATGTCACCTTAGCATCGTCGATTTACGCCGCTCAACATCCACAGCGCCTTGTGCCAACTCGTGGCTCGTTCAGTAGAACCTTCGATCGGCTTCGCTCGACAGGATCTGTTGGACCTCCTCAACGAAGAAAGCCTGCAGCCGTTTTAACGGGAGACTTGAAGACTGCTATTCTCGCATATGTAAGCATGAACCTGGAAGCCAGCGTGAGAGAGATTATTAGGGCCTCATGGAGTTCGCCCGGCTTCGGTGTGGAGAGTGCTTTCCGAAAACAAGCTTCAGCCCTACCATGTACGCCTCCACCAGGATTTATATCCAGAAGACATTGAGAAACGCCCTAGATGGCAAACTTTTTGAACAATCTTTTATGGACAGATGAGGCAACATTCTGCAGAAATGTCAATGCAGATCTGCACTACGCGTATTACTGGTCACACACTAATCCACACTGGCTCCGCCAGCGCAAACACCAAGTGCAGTGGTCGGTGAACGTGTGGTGTGGTGTATTTGATGGTCGCATTGTTGGCCCTTGTTTCCTTGAAGACACCCTTAACCAAAAAAAGCTACCTTGACGTCGTCCTAAACAAAGTTGTGGCCCAGTTTATTTCAGAGCTTGATTTGAACATTCTTAACTCAATGTGGTTTCAACACGACGGTGCCCCAGCACACGCCTTTACGCAAGCAGTCCGGTTCCTTGACACAAGCTTCACTCGACAATGAACTGGACGTGGTTGACCAACACCCTAGCCTCAAGAATCGCCAAACCAATCTCCTCTGAACTTTTTTTTTTTTTTGTGGGGTTACGTTAAATATTAAGTTTAAGTCACCGAGACGACAAGTCCACGAAATGCTCAAACAGAGGGTTGTCACTGTTTGTGCGAATGTTCCATGAGAAATGCTACATCGAGCAATGTCCGGTATGAAAGATTGATTACTGATGTGCCTTGTCATGGAGGGCAGGGACTTTGAACATATATTGCAGAGCACTCGCGTGGTATGCAAAATGAAAAGCCGCATTAAAGTCAATTGACCGAAAAAGTACTTGTTAACAAGTATCGTGACCAGTGCATGAGTGACGTTAAACAAAGCACACATGACATTGCACGTGCGTCTTTTTGAAACAAACTATAAAAAGGGGTAACCTAAATTTGATACAGAAAATGGATTGTGCTTGTGCGCAAGCGGAGAAAACAACTGCAGCGCAGAACTACCTTCATTATGGCAAGGGTACATAATAATAAAACCAGAGGCTCAGGAACAGAGAAGGGGACAAACACAACACAATGTCTGAAAGCAAGACTCACGGTGAAATCTGTCAAGTTTAGCGTGTTCGCGAGCACCGACATCAGACGCACGCAGTGACTTTCGATTTTTTGCCTATCCCAACAAGGCCGCTGCCGGAGCGGTCAGCGGGCCGATTCCGGATAGTTCTAACGTTTTTGGTCATGTGCTGACAACAACGTACGCGACACTACACGTCACGTCCTGACGCCTCTTCCGGAGTGAAACTATTTCCGCCCTCAGCGCTCTTTTTCCGAGTAAGTTTCGGTCTCCTTCTGCCATGAATGCCAAAATTCGCTACAGAATAACTCGAAGTAAAATTATTTCTTCTGAGATCCCTCAGCTGCTTTTGCCTTTATAAACGACGGGCAGCAAATCTCTAATTGAAACATGGTGGGTAAAACAAAATGCCTTTTTAAATTTAATTAGTGTTTTTGTTTGTTGGTAATTATGAATCAAATGAGCCCTTTACTCTGACGCGCTTACGTCCCCCGAGGCGGACAACGTAATCGTGAAGGTATAATGCATTTATTTGAAGTTTCCTCTTTATAAAAAATACATTCACTCTTACGTGAAACAACCTATATATATATATATATATATATAAATAAACCGTATACACCCGTCAGTGACGTTACACGCTCGAGGCGTCAATGTAAAACCTCTGACATTTTTTCTTACTTCCGTGTTGTTCCAAAGTCGTCACTCGGGACACGTTTCCGACGAAATGAATACCAGGTTTTGTTTTCTGGCTGCTCTGCATGACGGCCGATTTACCCTGTTTCTTCATACTGGCTACCAACGTTGGCTGTAATGCGCATTAAAGATAACTGAGTAACCGTTACCGCGTTGCTTTTTTCGGTAACGTAGTAACGCACTCCTTACTTTTCCAAAACAGTAACGGGTAACAACCTGCCTTACTTATTTCGAGTAACGGGTAACGCAGGTTACGCTACTGGTTACCTCTGCACGAGACCTAAAACAAAGTACACTTACATTTTCCTTTTGTTTCTACACTTCGTTTCACCTTAAGTCCACACGCAGCCGACCCTACGAGCTGATGTGATCAATCGGACAGCGTCGAAGACGCACCTCATAGCTGTTCGTCATGTTTGGGCAATAGATAAATCATCGCTGAAACAATCATGAACGAAAATGGCCCAGTTACTTGCGAGTTTCACGCTGCTTGAATTGCCCCATTTGCTTGTAGCGTCGGCTGCGCCTGGATTTAAGCTGAAACGAAGTACAGGCGCCAAGTCATTAGTCAGTGCACTTGTTCCAGATATTTTCAATATTCTGCCTCCCTTTTCCCCGCGCAAAAAAATGCAACTTAAAAAAAAAGAGACGCAGCGCTTACGCCTTTCGTTTAAGCGTGAAAAAAAACTGTCGTCGAAAAAACACGCTGTTGCGTTAATTAATAAATAAAAAGTGCGTTACCTTTGCGTTACTTCTTATTTTATCGGTAAGGGTTACGCATTCCTTTTATCTTAAAGTAACGTAGGTCTGTAACGCGCTCCTTTCTTTTGCAAATCACGAGTAACGTACTTCGTTACTTATTTTCGGTAACGCCTGCAACACTGCTGGCTACTGCAAGCGAAGAACATCGGTGGTTTTCAAGCAACCGAGTTGGATGGACATCTCAGAATTCTAACTTATAGGTAAAAACCTGAAGACGACACGTGCTGAATACATGTGGCGACTGTGGGAGTGTGGCAGATTTAGAAAAAAGAGACTTTCATTATAAGCTCTCCCATAGAGTTCCTATAATTATAATAACTCCAACTAAGTATTTTTTAAGCCTAGATTGAAGGGAAATGTATTACCAGATGCACTACACGCTGACGGTAGCTCTGTCAAATGGCCGCATTTCAAAGTCCCTTTTGACGACATTCTCGAGAAAAATTTTTGTTTCGATTAATATGGTTTATTATTGGTTACCGGTAAATATTCTATGTTTACGGTTACGGTTTGAACCCCTGGTTGAAACCTTGTGGCGCTGATGTCTGTAAAGTTTCTCTCTTGCAAGCCGATCTTGAAGAAAGCTTTTGATAATGGGACACATGATACTAATATTTTTTTATTTTTTTTGCATTGTAAACCACGTTGGTGTGGGTAAAATTGTTTTGATGAAGGTAAGCTGACGCACTATAACATCATGACCAGTCTTGTAATTAACAAACAAGGAACTAAGCGAATTTCTGTGTCATCTTCTTCCCGCAAGGGTGCCCACTCTCTCCGTTGTTGTTTGCTATATTTCTTGAGCCCTACTGTCACTGTCACAAGGACTGTAGAAATAAAACGTTTTTCTTTCAATTCGTGTGATGTGAATATATTAGCGCACTCAGACGCTGTTGCAATTTTTTGTAGCGATAGAGAATACGTCTCAACGGCTGTTCAAATCATTAAAACATTCTGCGACCAAACGGTCTCCGCTGTGAACTGGGCGAAATGCTTGGAGATATGGCACGGCCATTGGAACGTGACTCCGCGTGTGTTTGAAACTGTTCAGTGGTGCACGGAGCCCGGTGCATAATTGGGAGTGCATTTTAACAACTACAGTGAAAACAAATAGCTATGGCGTACCAAAACTAAGAAGACGAGTGCTAAAGCCCCGAAGTGGGGTGGCCAGGATTTTTATTTTTGTTGCAAGCATTTTGGTACCTGTTACAGGCTCTGTAGTGTTTTCGTGTGCATTTGCAAAATATGCACCGTGTGATGACCGTGTACACATGAAAGTATACGTGGGAAGGACCTAGACGAGATAACTTTTTCGGCCGCGTGAATTCAGGTCGACTTAGTTTGTCGTATTTGTTCATACGACAGCTGGTTTCGCGTTTTTTGTTTTTTTTTTGTTGCGAGATTAGGTTGATTTTTGTTTGAGAACTGTCGTCCAAGTACGCTAGCTCAAAGAGCTACCTGAGTTCATTGTTTCTACTTGCGACACATGCGAAAGCAAAGTGAAGGGCTTCTCGGAGAGGTTGTTTTCGCATGCCAATGTCTTAGTGTAGAATTTTTTTAAAGAGTACTTAAGCTCTGTCCCACGATAGCGTCTGACGCGAAATCTTGTTGGATGCCTGTTTCTTGTCCCACTGTACCGCTCTTTTTTGTCTATCAATACGAACCGTGATGTGCTTTTCCGCGTATTAAAATGCTGGTTCGTGGATTAGTAAAAACATTTTTTTTAACTGCACATCAACACGCTGCCAGTAAAGACATTTTTAGCAAAAGAGGAACGTTTGTACTATGGGGCGTGGATTTTATTTTGTGCAAGAAGCCTGGAGACCATGGAGCACGTGATCCTGGACTCTTGGGGTGCTATCCTGTTCTGGGACGTGCTCCAACGTACCCTCAGAAAAGACCTGCCACACACGAATCGTGGATTACGTTGCTTTTCTCTGGAGGGGACGCCTTGTCCATGTGACTTCGTATGTTTTACTAGGCTTGCATGTTATTTGGAGATGCAGGATGGCAGTTCGTGATGAGTATCTGGATGTCCGCCCAGTACAATAACACTTAATTGAAACTATGAACTTGATAGTGTGGGATTCCCCTTTGGGGGGGTACCACTCAGAAACACAAAAGGTTCTTTGGGTCCGGATAAAGACGTGTTTATTGACTGAAATGCCAACACGCTTCGCTCTTAAATAAGAAAAGTCTGGGCGCTGGCTCATTTGCCAGTATCACCCGGTCGGTTTCCCGCGCTGCCGCATTAGACAGATTCACGGGAAGTCAAAGGCCCACAAAGAAAAACCGAGCTCCGTAGAGCCAGGGCCTCCGCCGACGAGAGCCCCTGGCACTCCTTCGGGGCCAGCTTATGTAGCCTCGGAGAATGGACGCGCCCGGGGAAGCCACTAGCAGTCGCGTCCATTATAACTCTCAAAGGTGTGCCGAAGGCGCGTTCACCCAAAATGGGCAAGGGAGAGCCGGCCCCTTCGGGGAATTCGGCCTCGGTTCCTTGTATCCGGGATGCCGCCGCCATTGGTGACGACGACTCCCACAGCCTGCTCGAAGCTAGACCTAGATAGGGATTAGGGAATTCCAAGGTTCCCACAATAGCAACTGTGTACCAGAAAAATATTTCAGGAACTGGAGTGGTTGCCGGCCTATGTGAAAGGCCGGCAACAACTCCAGTGGGGCTGTTCTAGCAAGTTTATAGCAAACATATATTTGCCATAAATATCGTATTGGTTTATCAGCGGCTAACTTGACGAAGAAGTATTGTTTGCAAAACAAAATACGTTTTATTGGGCTTCACGGGAACACAAGCTAGAAGAGGATGATCCACCAGAGCTTGAAGCGCGAGAACACCACATATGAACACTTTCAGTGTTCATGTGTAAATATTCCTCAGTTCGTATTAAATAGAAGAGTTTTGTTTGGGCAATCTGAACCGGAACGATTGCCTCCGCAGCAACTGCAACAACCTTGACTTATATTTGGACACCTCTCTCTGTAGAGAGAACAAAGTGTACAATTGTGCTCAGTATTGATTTTCAGATTGTTCAGGAATACGAGAAAGACGAGCAGAGGAACCGCCTAAATAATAAATGTATAGCTCAAAGAGAATTTATCTCGGTTAATTCAGTTGAAGCTGCGGAACAAATATGATTAATAGTACCGCTTTTTTGAACGTCCGTTCGAAGACTGAAATCGTAATAGTGATGAGTGTTTTGTTCGAAAGAAGGAACCAGACCACATCATCAAATTGATAGATATTACGGTCTTGTTTCTTCGCTCACCCTTTCTGCCCCTTCAAGGCTAATAACAGTGACCGCGATGTTTTATCTTTCGTTTTTAGATCTTTTTTATAACAAATATTTCACTCTCCGAAACGCCTAAATTTATATTCGGATGAAAGAACGAATGCCTAAAACCCAAACAGCATCCGTAAAAGAATAATAATAATAAAAATTCAGATGTCGCGATATTTGGCATCCACGTTATGTGAAACAATGAAAACTAAAAAAAAGAAGCGTAATATATATATATATAGATATATATATATATATATATATTATTCTCGGACTGTTGAAGTTTTTATTCCCCTTATTGAATATTTTTAAAGCAAGGAAATATTCCGATTTCCACGTCTCTGTTGCGGCAGCAGCCGACGACGGTTCGCATTCTGAGGCAAGAATGCAACGCCATCGCCAACCCGCAGTTTGGTTGACGGATATTGCATCGCAGGAAGACGCATAAAACCTGCCTTCCTAAGGAAGGCGTATGATCGACGCGGGGATGATATTAAGATAAAAATGGGACGGCATAATCTGATATTTAAGTTTATGCAAGGAAAGCGGAACGGGAAGAAGCGCCTTTGACACGGGAGGGGGTATTGAAATTTGATATGGGGTGGGGTACAGTCACAGGCCTCTATATATGGCGGGGGAGGGGGGGAGGAAGGAGGAGGGGGTGGATAGAAGATATACTCCAAACAAAAAAGATGCTCTCAAAGGAATAACGGCAGCATTTGCTTCTCTGATCTCCCATTTGCTCCCCAAGGAGACACTTTGGTTCGAGCTAGGTACGTGCGCACAAGCTGGGGAATAACTAACCGCATTTGACCGGAAATAATAAAGAAGCGTGCGAAAAACAAAACATACAAACAAAACAATCAGTTATTAGTTCTCTTCAGACAACGTGCTCCTGTACGTTTTGGTCTCCTAAGGCAAAAATGAATGCTTTCCAGGAAGACAGCTAATAGTTCGCTCGTCTTTGGCGTCGGCGGGGTTCAGCCCGCACGGCTCGAGGTGTTGACAGAATTCGGACGAAACTTGTAGTTTCTTTAATATGCAACGATCGTTCAGACATTACGATACACACTGACCTTCGCGCGTTGTGCGAACGTGAGTTAACGATTGTGTTAACTCACATCCAACCAACCATCTCGTCAACAATGATGTGTAATAATTTGACAAGTCGCTTAGACGTAATCTGCCCTCTCGCAAACATGAGCGTCTAACCAAACGTAATATCTCTGAATTTTAACAAATTTTATTTTGTTTTTTTATGAAACAACTTTAGGAGCCTGTAAAAGACGCGCTTTCAACACCCGAGTGTCGCAGTCACAGTAAATGTCCACCGCAAACGCCAAAACTGAGCTACTCAGAGCAACTCAAGACTCATCTTTGAGTCTCCCCGTGACCTACCTTTCTGTTTCTGTGCAGTCCTGATGCCGAATTCAAAATCCGCGACGACACAGTGGATGCCCTGCATGTTCCACTCAGAAAGCCCACTCAGGCGCAGTATGCAAACGCCTTCATGTCGTCGTCGCTGTTTCACATAACATCCAAGATAAACAACAAAGAACGAACGAAGCGCGCTCGCAACGTCAGCCATTTCAACACCGTGCCCGTAACCTAAACAAAACGGATAGCAAAGTAAAAAAAAAAAAAACGCTTAAAAAAATTATAAAAAAAGAATCGAAAAAAAAAGTTTTCTCAGAAACAAAGAGCTCTGATTAGTGTTCTCTTGGTGTCTAGTGCCATGTAGTTGCTGGGCAGGCGAGCGGGCTGGAGAAAAAGAGAAATAATATCCACAGGAATGGACTGTGTCGACTCCCTAAGATCTGGTCAGTCTCCCAGAGAAAGTAAAAACGCAGTGTTGTTGCCTTTGTTTTTTAACAATGTACACACACTTGCAGGCTTGCGCTGATGAGGCGTCGAAACCGAAACTCTCATAGCGTGATTCGTGACTGCGCCCTCTACTACCCGACCTCGATGTCACGCAATTTCTGCAAATAGTAAAGTTGACGGAAAACACACAAAAACGACACCGATACAAGTACCTCATAGAATATCTTCACATTTAAAAATAACTGTGTCAAAATGCATTACAAGAATAATTTAAGTGAAAAAAAACTACTAAAACATAAGCTGAGTGATAAGGCGCAGGCGAGCTGGTTTACGTTCATGATTTAGGTGAACCCTTGAAACAGGGGAAACAAGAAGGACAAACACGACGAAGTCTCAAAACACAGCTGCGAATTAATTTTCCTGACTCGTCCGTTTTTATAAAATGACCCGCAGCATCACTAGAACTTCCTTCCGTCAACTCCACGATACACGTCGGATGGGCAAGGTCGAACGACCCCGATTCGAAGAAACCGAAACGAACCGAGCGAACTTCTACAAAAAATACAACAATAGAACATCCACCGTCACCCGGGACACTCGGGACACTCGCCGGAAGGCAAATCCCACCACACCGACTCAAAGAAACAACAAAAGCAAAGACACCACTTCACATAACCCGCATAAAAAAGTAGGAGGTCTCCGAGAACTCTCACAAGATAAGAACGTCCGCTCCTGCTTGTCTAACACAATGTACTTAACACTTGTGCAGCAGTTACCTGCGCTTGTTATCCGAACAGTCTCCTTCAACATCCTTTTACAATTATCTTTTTCTTTGCCAACAATTTTAGTTTCACTCCACTCAGGGAAGCAGTTGCCACACTCCCCAAGATGTTTTGCTACTTCCCAATATAACGCGTTCGAGAGTACAGCCCTTTTGAGTTCCAAGATCCTACCATTTATGCACCGTCCCGTCTGCCCTGCAATGGAGAAACTACACGCCATCAAAATTTCGTAAACCACAGCCTCTTCGCATTCAATTGACGCATCCCAATGTTTCTTTGGACAAGCCTTCCGAACTGCCGAGAAGGGCGTCAACCTACTCAACTTAAAATCATTTTTGACTACCACCGACACACCGCATCTCCCTGTCAATGATTTCAGATCATGTGAGAACAGATTATAGAACGGTATATAGACCCAGTTTTTCGGTGTTTTTGCGTTACACATTGTTTTTTGCTAAGCCAAACGGGAGTTTCCTTACCGCACTCACTAAAACATTCGAGCAATAGCCTGATTGTGCTAACCTCGAGATTTGAACAATCACTGCACTTTGTAGGTGATGACAGCATGATTTTTCATCGCACTTCTAACAAGTGAATTTTCCACTCCTCGCTTGACTGCCTAAGGATGGCAACTGTGATACGGCAAAATAGGCTTCGGCGTTTCTTTGCCGTAGACCCTGCACAATCCTTCAGCACAATACACTTTGAAATCTAGAAACTGAAGCAAGTCCGTAGTACACAGATTGCTCGCTAAAGACAACTCTGGAGACTGCTGTTTTATGAAGCCAACGCACCACCTTTCAACATTCGGGCCCACAAATACATACATAAAGAAGTCACCAACGTAACATTTGACTATCGGAAACGCTCCGGCCATTGGCTGTACTTGCGTATGAACCTCAGAATCTGACAAACCTAAATAAATTTCTGAAAGTAACCGAACCAAAGAAGATCAAATGCATACACCTTTCCACATCAACTTAACATAAGTAGAACTCAAGAAGACTCAAGAAACTGGCTACATCTATTCCTGAGGCAGACTGAAATTTCACCAACCTATCCTCCAGCAGTAGTTGTACTCTACGAAGGAGCACACTTTCGTTTTAGAATAATAAAAATATTTATTTATTTATTTTATTTATTTATTCTGTTTAATGTTCCCACAAACAGCTCGAGACATTATTGCGCACATACTACAAACAATAAAATAACAGATACAGACAAACAAACAGGAAATGACGTAATTTAGAAAAGACTAAAGGAAATAAATAAAACTACGGAGAACAGCAGACCACAGATGTTTGTCAACCGGCCAACAATGCTGTTCTAAAATTTAAGAGTGGTGAAAACAATTCTAAATCACTCTCATCGCTGTTATAAACGAGCTGATGGCGTGTCATCAGGGACTGGACACAACCTTTCTGAGGGATAGAAAATAAATGATAATCTGATACGATTTTGAGGAACACTGAAAGAAATCCCGCTTAAAAAGAAAGGTGCATCAATTGTAGCTTTCACTATCTTATACAAAAAGTCATGTATCGAGTTAATCTTCTTTTGTGCAAGGGTACCAGGTCAAGCAGATTAAGTAAGTAATCATAATCAAAATGAATGCGCCTCCCAACCCATCTATAGTAAACAATACGCACGAGACGACGCTGCACTTTTATACAAAATACATGATTGAGTCGATCCAATGGTGTTCCACACGACTGAGCAGAGCTCAAGTTTAGACAAAACAAGGGCACGAAATAGATGAATCAAGCTAGCGTAAGTACGAAAATTTCGCGTCATTCGGGAAATAACGCCTAGCACCTAATAAGAATCATTCACAACTTTCAAAACATGCTCAGTAAACGAAAGGCGATAATCAAACAGCACTCCCAAGCCATGAATAGTATCCGACCTCGCGATAGCTGAACCGGTATCCGAGTACTCAATGCAGCTTCTCTTACGGGTAAAGGAAACAACCTTGGTCTTACTGAGATGAAGTACCAAATTATGTTTAAAACCCCAGTTTATAACTCCCTGAACATAGTCTTGCATTCTTAGGCAGTCAGTAGTTGACTGAATTTCGCGATAAATCGTAACATCATCCAGCACCTTTGAATGCTGCACATTGTCGACCAAATCATTGAAAACATGTTGAATAACAACGGCCCCAAATTGAACCCTTGTGGCACTCCATTATTTAAGATATATGAGGCAGAAAAACACGATTCATACGGCACTATGTTAGGTCTTCCGCCAAGATATCTAGACAGCCAACTCCAAAACGAGCTAGTCATTCCCAACGCTGAAAATTTGGCAAGTAACAACTTATAATTTACGATATCAAAAGTTGTAGAGCAATCGAAATAATTAGCATCAACTTGTCCAGGGGACGTGACCTTAGGTAGAGTGTGTTCCAAACATGATACAAGGATTGTTTCCACTGAACGCCCTTGACAAAAACCATGCTGGTTGAAACAAAGAGACGATTTAGAATGAAAATAAATATGCCTATAAATTGCCTTTTCAAATACCTTAGAAAAAGACCAAAGAAGAGAAACTAATCTATAGTTGTTAAGGCACGCAGTGCGACCAGATTTATGTATATGTAATACTACTGCATTCTTTCATCCTTGGGGAAATACATTGGCCTCTAAGGACATCTTAATACATGTAGGAACACAGGGGCAAAAATATCCCTGCATCTATTTACAATGAAAGCAGGAATTACGTCCTCAGAGCATGACTGTTTTGGAGCGATCTCATTTATTGCCGAAAGCACATCTTCAAGCGTAAGGTTCGGAACTTCCAAGCTACGGGTAGGTTCAGGAGGAGCATCGGTCATAACAGTGCATCGGCGTAATCCAGTTGCCGACGGAAGAGAAGAACGCACCAACAAGATCACAGACATCGGACGGCTCAGATATACATCCAGAGTCGTCTAGCAATGCAAGAGTTTTCGATCGACTAGACGTCCTCATATTCCTTGCGTAATTCCAG
>JAZHYW010037231.1:0-42268 GCA_037355805.1 Ixodes ricinus
CTCCTACCCTGTCCACCGTTGCCTGCTTCCTCCTCTCCCATTGCGAGGAGGATCTTCTGCCTTGCGGAATCTCGAGTCTGGTCGCGGCCTTTAAGGCACTCGGTGCTAAGGAGTCGGAAGTGTGTGAACGGTCCTTAATACATCATACAAAAGACAGTCTGCTGAGGTCTTCATTGTATGACGGTCGCAATGGTCCCACAAAAGGTGTCTGCAGGCATGCTCCAAGTGTACATATGTATGCAGCAAACATGCGTCGAACATTCTCGATGCGTGTCCCCAGCTAATCCCAGTATTATGTCTGCAACGAACCCCGTGTCTTTTGTACGACCTATAATCTGTTTGACTGCTGCTTGCCAATAACCGGAGTAGGACGTATTGTCTTAGCAAAGTAATTGTTCGGGCCTAGACATGCCCCCCCCCCCTTCCCTTTTCACTCATTAATTCTCCTCCTCCGCCGCGCGCGAACCTTTATTATGCTCCCCATATTCGACAGCCATCATGATTGTCCCCAGATAACGAGCAGCGTTCTTCGAAAGAGGTCGTTAGTTTTCCACCTAGAGGGGCTTGAATTCGAAGGCCCCTCCGACGCCTTCTTGCGCGACGTGCCCTGCTAAGTAACTTCCTCGTCGATCACCTCCGCGAATCAAAGAGGATGCCGTCGACCGCGCCGGTCATCGCGTCGAAGTCGGAGAGGCATGCGTGCACTCGTCTACGACTCAAGGGCGCCTCGCCGCCTCCCCGCGTCATTCTATCTTCCCCCCGGCGGCGACGATATGCGGTGCTCCCGTTCTCATCACGCGCGGCTTCCGTCGAGGAGGTCTAGCTGCCTCAGACATGAAGAGAGACACTGGCCCCAATCGCCCACGTTACACCTTGGCCCCGATCGGGAACCCCAGCTTAAGTGCTCGTGCTCCCAAACAAAGGCGGAATATAAAATGCGCATCATTCGAGCCCACCCTGCCACTACACCCCCAGAAAAAAAGAAAAACGAAAAAAGGTATATTTTTACACTCCTTGTCCCATAAACGACACCCAAAAACTTCAGTTCGACGTACAGGCTACAGCACGCTGACGTCGAATCGACAGTACCAACTTTCACGAGCGGCTTGATAGCCGAGTGGTACAACTTATTAAAATAGCTAATGTACGTGTTACTGACAACAAAAAAGTAATTGAGGTTTTCTTGGCCCTACTGCAAAACCTCAGTGTTTTTATGTTTTTTTTCGTAGTCTTTGATACGTACTTTAGCTGTTTAATGAGGTATATATCATCGTTCTCAAGCCCCTCGTAAAAGTTGGGGCCGTCTGTTCGACATCAGTGCGCTGTATACGTCGCACTGAAGTTTTGGGGTGTCGTATATGGGACAAGGGATTTAAGAATATACATATTTTTTTTTTCAGAGACCGTATGGCAAATACTGCAAAAATTATTCCTTTTGAGAAAACCGATTTAAAAGTGGGGATGGTTCGTCCGGTTTAACGGATTCGTTCATCTTTTGAAATTTGGGCATCGCGCCTTGTTAGGGAACTTTTTGAGAACAACACAGTCCTCAAATGAGGACAGAATATAAAATGTGAAATCCTTGAGCACATCCTGGTGCTATAACAAATACCTCAAAATTAATCATTAAAAAAATACTGTGTTAAAGTGGGTATAATTCGGACGTTTTTACGGGTTCGTACACTTTTGAAGTTTGGGCACCCGAGACTCGCCAGGGAACCTTTTGAATTCAACTCAGACCCCAGCCTAAAACGGAGTATAAAATGTAAAGCCCTCGAGCCGATCCTGGTACTATGGCAAATGCTTCAAAATGATTCCTTTCTGAGAAAACCGGTCTCAAAAAGGGAATGGTTCGGCCGTTTTTACGTATCAATCAATCAATCAATCAATCAATCAATCAATCAATCAATCAATCAATCAATCAATCAATCAATCAATCAATCAATCAATCAATCAATCAATCAATCAACTCAATCAACTCAATCAATCAATCAATCAATCAATCAATCAATATTTATTTTCCCTTGTGCTAACGAACAGCTCGAAAGCCTACTGGGTTAAGCACACATACACTTGAAATACACACAAAATAGGAGTTGTGAAAAAATATGCAAGCACACAAGAATGTCTATATGCCAATTAAAAACACATGTATCAAAATGATCGTTCTCCAAAAGACAGGTTTGTACTAAAAATATCGACGTCAATAAATTGCGTGTTTAAAACATGTTGGATACGCGAAACCGGTGATGCGTTTTAAATGAGGTCTGGGTACAATACTCTTGGATGTCTAGAGCTTGTTCTAAGTGGAATGCGAAAGTGAACGGAGGTGAGGAGAGTAGGGCTGTCTATTTGGTTATGAATTAGCCTATGTAAAAACTGAACATCCCGAACAGACCTTCTTTTACATAAGGTGCCCAATGTTAATTTTGCTAAAATCGAATTATATTCATAAAAACACTTTCTTCCAAAATAACTGTCGTAAATGATGCGCACAAATCGCTTTTGTACATGTTCTATCCCAGGGGTGGCCAAGCTGTGGCTCGCGAGCCGCATGCGGCTCTTCGTGTGTTAGAGTGCGGCTCGCGGCTCCCTCCCCCTACCCCCCTCCCACACACACACACACACACACGCACACACACACATTCCCGCGCCTCCCTCCCGGTCACACGAGCACTTCCCCCAAAAGAGAAATGAAACTCGTTTTATATCGAGACAGGTTGGAGTTTAGTAGTCCTGTGCTACTGCTACCTTACGTACTGTTGGACTGCTTTTGACTTAGATAGATTGAAAGTAGTTCGAGTTTCGTTTAGTGCTCTAGACTCACCGTTGCCTGGAGGTGCCAACGAGAACAGTGCCCTCTGAGCTCTGACATTCATATCGGGGCGATTATATATATTATATATATATATATATATATATATATATATATATATATATATATATATATATATATATATATATATATATATATATATATATATATAACGTGCGTCAGCACCTTTTTATTTGTTTCTTATATATCAAGGCACACTTTTTCTAGCGTTACAGAATCGGACAGCGAGAGACGTGCGCCTCTATATTCACATGCATTTGCTTGGAAATAGCAAACATGGCGTAGGTGCATCATCGCACAACAACGAAGACCCGGGAAAGGAACGAACAGCACAGGACATATTTTTCAGCTTTCTGTGTTTTTCGCTCCTCTCCTTAGACTTGATTGTTTTGCTTTACATTACGTTTGGCTTTCACCAATTAGCCCAGCTCTCAATTTTCTTACTTTATTCCACATAGCAGTATTTTACTAGAGGAGGGCTATAGTTCTGCTCCTTTCTTCAGTGTGGCCGAAGACTCTTCTGCATGACTTAGGTTGCAATAAACTATAGCGACGGGAAGATGCGAGTGGTTCCTCCAGCACCCAGTGGGAAATTTCTGAGGGTTGTTTACAAACTCCGCCGAACAAAGCGGAAGCGGTGCTTAAAGTCTCCACCGGTGGCAGGGGGTCTCTGTTAAGGCCACCTGAGGAAGGAGGGGAAGGGGGGGGGGGGAGGGGTATAGTGGCACATATTTTGACAAGCAGCTGGCCTTTAAGCTAATAACATACATCTGCATCTAAACGCTGACACGGCCGAACGCTGCGTCACAAAGAAGCCCAAATAATCCATGTTGTACCCATGGGTTTAGTTCTCAACTTCGCCGCTAAAGGCGCGACGGTTGGACCTACTCCCCAAATGGGTCTCAGACCCCCGTCGAAATCCGTGGGGGATCCGAGATCCCTTGAGACCCTCTGACTTTAAGCACTGGAATAACATGTAAGCTTGTGGAACAAACCATATAATGCCACTATACTTCGTCTCATCCTACGATGGACTAAAGGCCAAAGCCACGGGCCGTCAGGTCCAATCACGTTCCACGCTAAACTATGACACGCTTAGCATTGATTAGGTTTGGACGAATAATGCTCCGAATCCAAAAACGCTGCGTCATTTTTATAGCTTCGACACTGCAAAGAGCCAGTACGTCGTGACTTTCTTTGCAATGTAAAATTGTTGAGTCACTCATTGCTCGATCCGAACCACTGTCCGCCCATTCCCATCAGTGATCCGAGACGCGGGCACCGATACGTGCATCGAAGCGAAATACCACGCAATGTCTAAGTGGCTCGTGATTGGATCTGGCGGTTCGTAGCTTCTGCCTTTAGTCCATCGTAGGGTGAGACGAAGTTTCGATGTACCGTGAAAAAGCGATGGAGATAGAAACGCCTGCAACTTTTTACCAATTCGAATTACTAAGACGTTTCTAAGTTCCTTGAATTTGCCGTTGTTGGATATCTGGGACTACTTTAAACTGTTTATTATAAAACGGCTGTCAAGCATTTCAATAAAACAAATTATTGGAGAAACCAAAATAAACCGGTTTTTATTACCGTGTAACCGGTAACCAAAGCCGTAAAAATTCAAACCGTAAAAAGAAACCGAAACGAAACCGATATCAAGAGGAAACGGTAACCATAACCGTAACAGAAACCGTTGTATTTTCCGGTTGCAAACCTGCAAATTGCTAATCCACTAAACGTCACGCCATCCCTGATAAACAAGCTATTGTTACTGGCAAGATGTGATTTGGATTTCACTAGTGCTCCGGGCGGTGGCAGGGGTCTTCAGACCATCCGAGAACATCAGGGGGGGGTCAAAACGGAGACCCCTTTCTGAGACCTCCCTGGACGTTTTCCTATTAGCCCAGTACCCTGTAACTTACCAGCCCACTCCAATTCGTTGAGACAGTATCACAGTCCCTTTTTCAGAGTTCGCTTTTATTTGAACGTTCTCTCACTCAAGTTGGTACGCATTCTTTTTGTTTCGCTTACGGGCCCACTAATTTGATCCGGCCACCGTGCGTATACAATGTTACAATGTTTGCCGAAGGAAACGAGAAACGAAAGAACAGGCGGCCTTAGCGCGATTTCCTTGGGATTTTCGCGCCGACTGGCCGCGCACGTCGTGCGATACACCGCTACCTCAGCGAGTATCTGCGGCCCCAGCAACGGTGCTTCTGGGGCGTGCTATACGGCGCCTCCGTGGTGCCCTCGGGCTTGCCTTTAGGGCAACGCACGAGTGCCCATGTACGATTTACGAAAGCCTGTGTACGTTGGCCAAGGGCTCGTGCCCTTGGCAGGCGGTCGGCCCAAATCCACGAGCCTCTAACCACTCGTCATAGAGCAAGCCAGCGACCAGACAACTCACCAACTTCCCGGAGATAAGCCAGCTCGCTTCCTGGCAGACACGGCGAGAAATTATTGATGTTGTTTTTGTTGCTTTGCTTCCCCTTTGTCTCATTTTTGTAATTGCTAAATTGCGAGCTGGGTCAAGGGTAGGTTTCGCGGGTACTGTAGGTAACGTAAACAACCGTAACGGTGTTATCAGAGACTTTTCGGAGATCGTACGCTGTGGATAAACGGAGCGTGCGGGTGCGTGCTCAGTCTGTGCGTGACGTGGCCCGAGCTTCTGCTAGCAACTCAGGGCATTTGCGCACGAACCACGAAAAGTCTCGATATGTCTGTCTACTAAATGATCGATCTGAAGATTCCCGGCCTAGTGCCGTTCACGAACCCGACGACGGAACGATAGGAGGTCGCAGCGAGGACCATGAGCCAACAGGAACTGCTGACAACGAGAGCAGAGATAGCGTCCAAGGACTGTGGAGCCCCGGAATAGGGGCATCCACCCATCGTTCCGTCTTTCTCTCTTTCCTTTATGTAGACTCAATAAATATGTCTTTAACAAACAACTAAATTATCGATTAAGGCTACGTTTTGTTAGAAAGGTGTCAGTCCAAGCTTCCTCTGCAAAATGAATTCGCACATTGCAATAATCGTCGGAATGCTCAAGCACTCGTTCAGGCGTCCGTGAGCAATTGCTCACACAAGCATCGGTGTTTTCTGTCTTTGTTTTTAAACTAAACAATGTAGTTTCTTATCTTCCAGAGTTTGTGTTAGTGGCTATAGCTGCTGTGTCTTGCTTGTTTTTTTTTTAAACTACCATCTGCAAAGAAGGAACGTGATATTGAAGTGATTCGCACGGTACTCGTTCGCTTCAAGACATCAGCACTTTCTCGTGAATTGAACAAGCATTTGACTTAATCTAACAAACCTACATATAAATAAAGAGAATAAGTTTGTTTTTCTTAGTGCTTTTTTACTACATTTTTCAAAGGGCTAATCTAGTTTTAGTGCCTCACCCAATCTACTGATGCGGACAGAGATCTGGTTCTCCTCAAAGAGAGAGCCTTGACTAAAGTCATGTCATGAGTGAACAAAATTGATGGATTTCCATGAAAAAAAGGACAAAGTCGCCCTAATACGTCAAGCTGACAAATTTAGTCTCACACAACATAAGAAATTTAAGAAGGAAGTTTTTCTGTGTGTGCCACTGATTCAAGACCGCAGCTACTTTGATGTGTATAGGACGCTCCAGGTGGCAAAAACATATGCCATAAAAGCTGCCATCGCCGCAGTATTTGAATGGTTCTCAGAAACTGATTCGCATACATCGCAATAGAATGCATTTATGCTTTAGGTGCGTACTCTCTCGCTAACCAGTATTGGTAACAAAAACAAAAACAAAAAGAAACGTTTTTGTCTTTTTTGAGCCAACGTGCCGCAGTGTATGCTACAATGCTTGACTTAGAACAAGGGACAGGTCGTTTGTACTTCTGACATCCCATCAATGTGACCAATAATCGAGAACATAATTACTATTTTTAGTTCACAGATGCTGCGTTTTATTTCTCGGTTAATGTTGATTTTTTCTGCAACTATTCCGTATCCAAATTTATTGCTCGATGAGACAAAATTTAATGGCATGCAAGATGAGCAAAAAACACCAAAAAAGTAAGTTTTTAGTAGAGGTCTCGCTTGGCCACCAACAGATGCAAAGCGGGTCTTACGAACCGCCCGAGGTTAGAATGTTGCAACTCTGCGCACCGGCTGTATTCGCTTTATCGTTTGTACTATCGCTCCCCGCTTCGCGCGGTGAAAGTTGTCGTATAGGTTTCCACGATAAATGGAATACTGTTATTCCGCTTCTCTATCGATACACGGGAGAAACTGTTAACCTCGCGTCGCTCGAAATGAAGTTGAAAGCGTTAGCCTATGCGAGCAACGTAACACCGGCAAGGTGTTACGTTGCTAACGTAAATGTAAACACCAGTGTTTATGCTTGGCGACGTAAAGGCGAGCCAGTTTGTTCGTAAACACGAGTTTGTCCGTAGAATGCTGAAATCGTTTTAACATTCAGACAAATAAGAAATATTTTAATAATCGCTTGTCTATCCTTTTTAGCCATTAAAATGTCTTCATGCCCTTAATCGCTGACAGCTTCAGAAATGAAGGACGACTCTAGTCCCGACAACCTTACTAACGATCCGCAGTCAATATAAGATCACGACATTAGCTGGTAAGAACCTTGAAAACCGACGAATCATGAAGCACGGGGCTTGAGGAAAATAAACCACGCCTTGCCGAACAGTCCCTGAATGGCATCAAGATTAAGAACGCAGGCGAGCGCAGATACCAGGTTTAGGGAGGGCGGTCACCGTCCTGCCTATATGCTTGATCTCTGCGCGCTCGCCTGTGAGAGTCCTGCGTCATTCAGAAAGCGCAAGACCTCCATGTTCAGAATCGTAAAAGCACGGGCTAAACTGTGAAGCTTAATTGGGTGTACGAGCCTGAGCATCTAGTTCAAAACCTCAAATCTTCCGGAGTTTAATATGTCCATCTTCACAATTAGCACATCCGGAGTTGTCATTCCATTCATTGCTGAGGTGTGGACGCAATGACGTCGCTGCTGAGGCGCTGATGCAATGTCAATGCTGACGCGTCATCAACACGACTCCCTCTAAAAAACATGCAAAAAAATCGTATTTGCGCTTTTATATTGCACTTGTGCAATATAATCTTTGATCTTTTGTCCAGTCTCACGTGCATGCACTTCCAGCCGCCTCGGTAACTCCGCAAAAATTAAATAATAATATTAATAATAAAAATAATAAAATAATAAGCCTCGGCGGGTTCGATTCCTGGCCGGGGTGCGCGCAATCGGAAGAGGCTTATCGCGGAGAAGGCGCCGTGTAAGCAAGATTTCGGTTAGCACGTCCAAAGATCTCCAGGTGGTCAAAATTAATTCTGAGTTCCTCCGCTGGGTCGTGCCAGATGTCCCTCGTTGGATTGGTACGTAAAACCTACAAATTTGATTTGACATCCACTTTCTCCAACATTTAAATCAACAACTGTTATATGCCTATTTTCGGCAACCTGTTGCATTCACCGGAAGGTAACCGTCACGGTAAGATGATCTTCTTTTTTCTTCACGGGTGAAAAAAAAAAAGCGTACTTTCTTTGCTTCCTAATTAATTTGTACTGCAGAATATTGAAAAAGCTTGGTCTGCTGGGCAAGTTGGTAATGAACATTCATATTAAAAACAGCAAGGTTGGAAGCATTCAATAAACTTTAGTTGCCAGTTAGCGCTTGTCCTGTGTGCTTCTTCGTCTTTTTGTCCCGTCTTTATTGCTCTACAGAATATTGAAAATATTCTTTACACTCTTGGCCTTTTCATTGACTTCAGTAAGGCATTTGGTTGCCTCAAACTTTACATCTTGACTCACAAACTTTCATTGTATAAAATTGGAGGCAAACGCCTCGCACTGCTTAAATCGTATCTATGCAACATGGTGCAGTCTGTTCCTATTGACAATAGGCGGTCGCGATTTCTGCCTGTATTGATTGGTGTACTCCAGGGAAGCGTTCTGGGGTATTGTAAATATCGATTATACCGTAAGATATATCATATATGCAGACGACAGCAGTATATACTTCTGGTCCTGATGTGAACGTTTTATAACTGAAATGTAATGAAATTCTTAACAAATTGGCTTCCTGGTCGGAGTCAAATCGTATTAGGATTAATCCTATAAAAACTAAAGTTATGCTTTTCCGGCCGAAAAACAAGATAGTTGAATCTCAAAGTGTTCTTAAATATGATGATGAAGAAACACAAATGATAAAATAACGTAACATTTTTGGCGTCACCTTTTCTACACACTTACTTGACTTGATATGTCCACATTGGTAATATCCATTACGGGTGTTTTCTCCCGTTGTCGACGGCTACTTCCAGCAAATACAAAGCTACACATTTGCCATGCACTATTATTTAACTTACTGTAGTTTAGTATGGGCAACCACAACTAAAACAAATATATATATATATATATATATATATATATATATATATATATATATATATATATATATATATATATATATATATATACATATTTTACAAAAGAAAATAGTTTGCTATACTGCAAATTTCGGTACCTTTCTTCGACGCGTAGTTTTTTTCTCTGACATATTATTATCAGCGTAGAACAAATGTATGACTTCCGTATTCTCTGTCATTTTACTTCTCTTTTTGTGTTTTTAAGGTGTGGGATTTTGCTGGCTACCAACACAGGTACCGATAGAGTAACCAAAGGGTTATCTCAACAGCGGTGGCGATCTCAAAGGAGACGTCAAACCTAGTAGCGCGGTCCCCACATCTCCGCGGCAATGTAGACGACGTTTAGGGCTACATTACGGCGGGTCGGTTCGATTAATTACCTCCGTCGGTGCCAGTGATCGCCTACCTTGTCTCACTCTCTCGAATATAGCGGAAGACAAGACACACGTACCAAAGTAAGAACAGAGTCCAAGAGCATTTATTATAATACTCTTCTAAAAGAACTACTATGTCCCCATCCAAAATGCTCCCCGCGCCGGCAAGGTAAGAAAAGGTCCTTACCTGCCAGACGCGGGGTTCCGGAGAGCCAAGATGGGGGAAGCATCGGAGAAGTCGCCGACACCTGTCCTATCTCTTTCGCGGTCACCGGACGAGTCCCCCTCCCGAAAGCGGGAAAACAAGAGGCGAAACCTCCTCGCCTGTCAGCAGTGATTCGCATCCGAGCGGGGAAACGGAAATCGGTCCCCCCGAGAGAGGGGGAGAGGAGGGCCCCGCAAGCCAGGTGGCCCTCTGCTTCACAATCAGGTCGGAGCTCACGGCGAAGGAGGCCGAGTGTTCGGACCTGTGGCCGTTATTGCAGCCATCGGGGAAGGGAGACCACAGGAATCCACTCAAAAGAGCATCTTGACCAGCATTGCATAGTTAAAACCCAAAACTGCTACATTAAACACTCATAATACTGATGCTAGGTTCCTTCCAAAATTTCGTGCAATTTATAAATTATAATCCCTACAATGCAATATACCATTTCTCCTTAAACGACGCAAAAATACAGACTACTTCACTTTTAAGTAATTGAGAATATATGTTGTGAATATAGATAGATATGCGTAGAATTGTTTCTTTGATTCTTAAAACTGTTTTCTAAATGCACGTGCGTTTTTTATTTTCCCTAATCTTATTGTTTTGTTATCATTATCCTAGATTTATAAATTTTGTCTAAATAGTTCGTTGTTATATGGTAAACAATTTATCTCTATTATTCATATAGTATTTCTAAATCTATCTTTTGTATCATAAAAGAAAAACGTTAATGTTGTAAAACTGTGACTGCCACATGAAGAGGTTTATGGGCGTGGACAAGCTGTTAATGCAACTTGTAGCCCATATTTATTTCCACGGTGTTTTCTGGAAAAATAAAGTAAATTTAATTGTATTGAACGATAACGTGCACAGCACTGCATATGGCAAGTTGTTTCTATTGATTCCCCGACGTTGAAGTATTTCTCGTTTTGGAAGGGGTTATACTTCGTTTCAGCTTGGGTCCAGACGCAGCCGAGGCTACAAGCACGAGCGTGTGGCCCTGAACAGTGCCTGTACTGCACGAGGGCGCGTGCTTGGCAGGGACGCTGGAAGCCCGGAGCTCGCGCTTGTAGCATCGGCTGCGTCTGGACTCAAGCTGAAACGAAGTATAGTGCTGGGGCAATCAAATAAGCGAAGGTCGTAAAGCAGATACAGAAGTGAACCAGCGGTCCAACTAGTGATCCAACATGGACCAGCGGTCATACTAGTGACCCAAGATAGACCAGCGGTCCAACTAATAGTCCAGAAAGGCCCAGCGGTCCCTTAGCTGAGACTAGAAGCTCCGCCTTGAGCGCGAGCTTTCTGCCCTTGCTAACACAAGTCTGAGCGCGCAGGCACGCGCAACCAAAGCACTGCGGAAGCCGGCGAGCTCGCGCTGAAGGCGGAGCTTCTAACTTCCAGGATGAACCGGCGGTGGTCAGAAGGGATCAGCGGTTCAACGTGGTGGTCCGGGATAGAGCATCGGTTCAACTAGAATTCTAGGAAGGACCAGTGGGCCAACTAGTTGTTGATGATGAACAGTCGGTCCATCTATAGTGGTCTAGGATAAACCAGTGGTGCAGGTTCCCTGCTTGGGTCTTCTCTGTGAAGTAACCACGCCACGCACCCGCCCAACGTGCATACACTTACCGCAATGACTAAAAGAAAGACCGTTTCGGACAATAATACGATAAAAGCCTCCGAGACGGGAGAACGTAAAACAAGAACAGCGTACCGTCGACAGTCACCCTCGGGACAACACAATACGAGTTTGTTCTGAATAAATCCCGCTGCCAATTTCGCAATTAAGACCTACCTCCGCAAGTTCGGGGCGCGCAGTAAACGATATCTCTTTGTCGGCTCTCCATCTCGCAGATTTTCGAGGTTTTTGCAATGGCCAGGGTAATGGGCGCGGTGGGTCAGTGCGTCCACGAACACGACTCCGGCCGTTGACGGGGTAAGCCGGTTCGGATTAAGAGAGCTGTTTTCGCAATCGCGCGTCGTATGCAAATCGCTTTCCGCTGATTTCCGATCTCGGAGACGGTATGCGCGGTGAACGGTCGCGCAGCCTCCCTGAGGCGGGAGGAGGGCTCCTGCGGCCGCCCGCCGCCGACGACCCGGTTTTGTTTGCGCGCAGTCAGGTGATTTGCATCCGCCGAAAGAAACAAAACTAAACAAATAAGTATCTAAGACTCTTGTAAACCTTTCAACCAAAGTAACAAAACAAAAAAAGAGTTTGGAAGAAAAAATCAGTCAGGCTTATTTGATTTTAGTCAGATTGAGTTTTTTTTTTTTTTTTAAATCCCTGTAACTATATAAAAGTGATGGTTTATCAATATATGTATTTTTAAACACCGCGAACTGATTCGATCATTCAAAAATATGCGGAAGAAAGTATTATTTTAATTTAAAAGATTGAAGTGCAGTTCAATTAACAATTTTTATTGATGTAAGCCCGCCATACTAGAACATAAACAGCTTAGATATTCATTAGTAACAAAAACAATATTTACTTCTTCTTTCGCATTCTGATATGCTTGCAATAGGACATCACGTACGTAACTGACAAAAAAAAACAACCTTGGAAAAAAAAAGAAGCTCAACGCTTTAATTTGTTTTGTAGAGTTATTTGTGTTCTACCTGCTATTAATATATTCTGCTTACATCTTCTTTGATTTAAATACGAAACAAGGGTACACAGAAAGCACGAAACGATAGACAGTTCAGTAAATAAAAATTATTTTTGTGAATAAGTTTGCGGGAAGGGTTTGATTTAAATCGTCGTAGTAAAACCGGCCTGACTTAAATGACGATTTAAATCATTTTAATTTTTTACTCTCCACTTTGCTTTCAACGTGTATGCGACTCGAGCGATGTCTCGAATTGATTGGACTCGTTCAACTTGAGCTCCATTCAACGGATGGTTCGCTTCAGTCATCAGTGTCAACCGAGGCGCATGATTCAAACTGTCACGTCAGGATTCCCAAAGCCGGACCCTAGCTCCTATCACGAGTTTGCTAATTTTTCGATGTCCCGGAGTGCCGTAATGTTAAAAACAAAGCCAAATGGAGAGCATGACTGGCTGGATAGCAGGTATAAGAATACCCCTGCGTTTCTTATGGCAATATGGGAAACGTTGCAGTCCCACCTGTGTTTCGCAAATTGTATAGACATGCTTCATGTTTCATGCTTCATAACGAAATATATTTACGGGCAGACTCGTAAAATGTGCATTATAAGTAGTTGAGTGACTTCTGATACACACCGTGCCAAGTACTCGTATGAACAGCCCTACGTTTGAGATACTCTGATAAATTTCGTTGCACTGTAACGCTTCAACTGTTCCGTGCTTCGCGTTGTTGCTCACCTGCGGATGAGATTATTATAAAAAATCTCCCCATGAGATTATCGCATATTAGCATACACAAAGCAAAAAAACGTTGACATATTAAGCCACTCTGCGTTTCGTAAGTCGTTCGTGATTATAGTCATTTGCATCCTAAGAATCGCAGGGCGTGAATGCTTAATTCCACGCATCGTATACTTCATCATTTGTCCTTCGAAGTTCTTACTGGTTTGTGCCGCAATCTTAATCGGCTGCAGAGAGATAATAAGATCCTAGGGATTCACCACACCCTGCGCTCTCAGTGACCCTACGCGGCGCGGAAGTTTGTCTGCTTCTTGCGTGTTGCGGTGACGTCAGAACGCCGAGCTCTAATTGGCTCCGATTGAAAGTATAGTGGGTAGACCTCGAAGCTAGCTGCCTTTGTGACCTTAACGCTAGCTCACTTTGTGAAAACGTTCCTCAAAGAAGTTTACATTGCTTAGTGACCGGCACCACGGGGGCATAAGACCCGCGAGCAATACTACAGCAGTGGACCTCTGGTGGTGCCCTATCCAGTGTCCCGCTCGTGGGAGCAGGCAAGGGGGGCAGTGCAGCTCACGTGCTTTCCGTTGGGAGAGCGCCCCCCAGTGTGACCAATGGGGGCCGCCTCTTCTGCGGGGATTAGTTCGACCTTGGTGGGTGCCGGCCGCTCGTTTTCGTCGAGCAGGCGAGCCTTGAACTTTCCCAGTCGGTGCTCCAGTTGCGACTGAGGGAGGGAGGGACCTCCAGGGCCGAGAACCCCGCGTGGAAAACGCCCCTGGTGGGGTGTATAAAAGGGACGCCGCCGCAGCGATAGAACCACAGTTTGTTATCCAGACCCAGACAAGCAACATGAAGGCCCTGGTGAGTTGTGCAAAGGACCTCGCGTTCAGATATAGGAACAATCCAGCACCGAGCTGAAGTCAGAGTCCCGGTGCGAGGACCGTGTACAGAGCGCAAAAGTAAACCCTGTTATGTATCTGCGTGACGAAGCAAGTTAGGCTAATGCATACGTTCGGCAAACCTTATGACGTCGTGTGGTGCCACACAGAAACCTAATATTCTCTAAAGCGTGTTCTTGTCCATTTCTTCCCTTCGTGTTTGGTTAAGATTCAGCTGTCCTCATCATCAACTATGGACCAACTAGGTAAACTAAAACCGTAAAGCAGATTCTGTTAAGAATCTTTTTTTTTTAGTTCTTTGAGCGCTGAGTTTAGGGACATCACTGAATTACACGGTGACTTAGAGCTCTAAGTTACAGATAATTCACATTTGTTCTATTTCTTAATTTAAAAAAATATTTCAAATTTTTGTTAGAAATTTTGTTAGCTCTGCAGCAGTGCAGCGCTGTAGTGCAAGGAAGCCATTATCTGACACGTACACTGCGTGGCACTGTTAGCGCAATCACGACATTGGCGCTTTTTCAGATTTTGCTTCGAAGTTGTATTGGGGGCATCAATTTTGACCCCTTAGTTAGTTCTCTAAATTAACAATTTTCACCACCCTACAGCTTCTGTGACGGCCCTTCGATTCTAAGAGATAAACAGAAAGAAAACCGGCGATCGCTTGTTCACGCTAACAGTGTCCCGCTTTGTGCCTCTTGGAGGATGTCAGCGTCGTTTAGAGGAAATCTATTCCTATGATCTTGAGTAGTTTCAAGTGTCTGTATAAACATACGTCGTGCGTACAGCTAGTGTAATACGTAGATATGCGCGAATGTATAACAAGGAGCTACCGAGCTTAGCGCTTAAGCATCGTGCATCAGATGTTTTTTACAAACACCATAGTAGTGAAATAAGCGGGACGGCATAAGCTTATTTACAAAATACGCGAATCTACAGAACTACGCCCACCATTGTGCCTGAGTAAACTTTAAGAAAAAGCGAAAGTTTACATAAAACAGCACTCTAGCTGCTCATACCTGACAAACTCGCCAGACGAAGAATACGCTTTTTGGTCGGTGAATCTAGATACAGATCGTTTATGCATACCGAGACTCATATGGTTGACTTCCGGCGAGAACGCCATTGGTGTTCACAGCGGTCACATGATCGCTTACGTCAGCGGATGGAAGCGAGGCGCCACCCGCGAGGGAGCTCTGCTGCGGAGATGACTATGCAGTTAAATATTCTTTTGGGTCGTAATGCTTTCGCATCTCGGTTTCCTGTCTCAGATTTGTGTCATACGTTTACCATCAAGTTACTTTCACCGAATACGTATTGTATGTTAAAAAATACAACATCTAAACCTTCCGTAGCTTTCGCCGATGCTATCGGAAACAACCGCTATCGTTCTGGACCGCATTAGCTTCTTTATACAGCGATGTGAATAAACCTCAATGAAAAGAAAGACCGAAGTCTACCATTTCCACACCAGACATGCCCAGCACTGGGTACGCCAAGGATAGGGTGCAAAGTTTGCGTTCGCCAACGCGCCTAATGTGCGTATCACAGCAGACGCGGCTGAACTGTCATCTAGATTCTCGTTTCTTAACTGTGTGCTTCAGAGAGTACGGTCGAACTCCATCTGGACGCTGTGCTTCGAAACGAACGTGTTCAATTGAATACACTGCAGTTACCATAGGAGCCGTACGGCGTGTCGAGTGACGGGAGGCGAGTCGTGGTGAGTGAGGGGGCTCGTGCAAGCAACCTCTTTGGGCAGTTCCGTAACTGAACAAATCTAATAACGTTGATCGAGAGTCACCGAGATCTCTGTGCATCGTGTGAAGGGTGGCCACCAGTTCAAAGAGTAGATTTGCACGCGCCATTTGAGTAAAATTTTTAGATGACTTATACGTAACGTCAGAAAACGGTGTTTCGGTCCCTGTGTTGGTTCCATCAGCAATGCCATACATGTATCGTGACTTCTCCCAGCTCGCTCTCCTCGCCCTCGCCCTGGTCCTGGCCCTGGCTAGCGCCGGCGGCTTCGGTGGCTACGGTGGATACGGAGGAGGCTTCGGCCGCGGATTCGGCTACGGCGGCGGCTACGGAGGCTTCGGCGGCGGCTACGGAGGTTACGGCGGCTTCAGGGGCGGTTATGGAGGCTTCGGTGGCTTCGGCAAGGGCTACGGATACCACGGATAAGCGAAGACAAGCTGAAAATGCGCACTCGAAGAGAGCTTTCACCGACGAAGAAAGCGCACTGTGATCACGCTTCAGGGAGGGAGCCTGCTCTGAAAACGGCCAAGATGGCCATCAAGAACCAGTCGTCTGTTTCACGAGCAAAATAAAACACTGAAAACGTTTTTTGAGTGTGTTGGAGTATTGTCTTTTCTTTTTCTTTTTTTTTGTGTGTGTGTGTGTGGGGGGGGGGGGGGGTGTTTACCTACCTTCGCTATATCGAAATGCCAGCAAGGCTTCGAAAACTGTTGACTGTTTCTGGTTCACTGAAACACGCGGGTGTTTATGATACGTTTAGCATATTCACAACGTCTCCAAAAACCTAGGTCAAAAATAGTCATTTGCTCGGTTTTAACAGAAGAAACGAATCGAACGCTACGGGAGCTGTATGGTCTCTTAAATAGCGCTCAAACTACACGAGCGCGCGGACACGGAAGGCTGTTGCAAGTTGCTGTTAATGCTGGCAAAAGCACGGGAGCGAGAGCGTGAGTTTTCAAATCGCTTTTCCTATACGACCGCTTGTGCTCAGAAAATATTCTGCAGAACCACACGTTCGCTCACGTGCATTTGGCAGCACTGAAAACTACTTTTCAAACGAAATATAATTTGAGTGACTGTTCACGGTCTTTCGTGTACAGGTTCCGGAAGTTGAAAGCGGGATTCAAGGACAGATTGGACATAATTTCTCAGATTTGAACTGCACGAGAGTTCGAACAGCGGCAACAATTAAAGTGAATGCGCCCAAATAAAAGATTCTTCATTCGCTACCACCTTAGCTCTTCCTGAATGCAGCTTTAGGGCTCACCTTTTATTTTTTCCTTAGGACGCTATCGTCCTCCTTCGCGTTAGTGAACACACATGTCTCGCCCTTCGCCGCTGCCATCTTTTGTTGCGTGAGCGTGCCACGAATGAACACAGTAGACAATTCAGAGCGCATCGCCCCCTTTTCTCTCCTTTCCGAACAAGAGATCAACCACTGCACGTCTCTCACCGCGCACATCTAGTTGAGCCCTTGACACGAAACAATTCTTGAGATACCTTTGCGTCCCAAATGTGCGCGATTATAGGAAGATACAAAAAGGTATAAGTTCGAGCTTTTTGCCCTAATCTGGTATACCATCCGGACGGCGGTCGAGACCAAGATCCGAATTCGCTTTCAGCTTCGCCGTTCAGAAAGGGACGCCGAGCGATCTCGTTGTCCGATTTCCGTCGGAGCGGACTCCGGTATCAAGGTCCTCCACTTAAAATCAAGGAGCGAGGAGAGTCACGAAGTAGGCTCGGAAAGCCAAGCTCCTCTGTCGGAGACTGCGCTGCGCGGCGTGTCCCTAATCAAAGCGTATAGCGAAGTTCACAGCCTGAACTCAAAGTCTTGACAGCGTCTGGGCGGAGTACGTTGCTCTCCGTCGTGTGCCCTTGGTCCGTTTTCGTGAGGCTGCCGATATTTGTTTTACGCGGCGAACTTTGAATACTACAGTAACACTATAGCGTTATCGCGCACTGTTTTCAGGATCAGTGCAAGTTATCCGTAAACAACAACGCCTCCACGCGGGGGAACGTCGGGAAACCAGGGTGGAGCATAAAAATCAATATGATTTAAATTGTAATTTAAATTGAACCAGTTTTACTACAGTGACCTAAATCAACCTCTCCCCCCCCCCCAAAAAAAAAAGAAAAAGAAAGAAAAAACGGAATAAATACGTAAAATAAAATAAAAGCCCGAAAAAATATTTTTCTTTACCGTTTGTCGATAATTTGGTGATTTCTATCTGCATTTGTTTTGTAGTTAACTCAAATAATTAGCAAGCACGAAAAAGGATACACGGACTGAACACGAGAAAAAGAAGTGGTCTTCCGAGGAAATCGGAGCGTTGGGATGGATGCCTTCCACTTCGTTGTTAGGGTACATAACATCCTGCTGCATTGCAGTAAACACACACACAAAGAAAAAGAAAACAAAAACGAGAAGAGGAATGTTTATTGCAATCAAATTGAAACGCGAAAGAAAACTAAAACAAAACTTTTTATCTATCTAAAAACAAATCAAGTTGTATTTGATCAAGTGTAGCGGGGATTTACACCTATAAAAAAGTGTCTAATTAGACTGTACTTTACATTAGTAATTATTTCTTCCGCATATTTCTCAATGACCGGACTAATTGATCAATCAGCCTGCCATTATGAGAAATACATATATTGGTAAATAATCACAATTTTCTAGCTTCAGTGACTTAAACCAAATTAATTTTGTTTATATCGAAAGAAATCTAATTTATATCAATAATTTTTTTTTTGCTCTGCGGGAAACTAACAATACAATGTTACAAGTTCCACGAAAATGTAACAACGTTATAAGAACTGCCAGAATGAGAAAGGCAAGGCGTGTCTTTCGAAATGCGGGCCTCCAGCACTCGTTCCGTGCCTTCCGCCGTTCTCAGGCTACGCTCGCGCGCTCGCCGACGCATCGTCGAAAGTAAGCTCGCGCTGGAGGCTGGACGCAGAACAACTAAGGCACCGTTCCTGCCGTTTTCAACTTGTCAGTCACTATGGAGTTACGCCTACTCAAATTTTTTTGTACCTTGATAAGTGATCAGATGCCTCTTGTCGAGGAGGGTCGAATGATGTTTAGCCTCGATGAGTGTTTCTGCCGACACAACGAGACACCAGCGAGATGGCACCATTTGCCCAACTTGGGAACCCCGACACATCCGGCGGCATCTCCGATAAAGCCTCGTTCACATATGCGGAAAACTTTGTTGTCCCCGATCGAATTCGCTGGGTGTAAAAAGTCTGCGCAGTTCCCATTTGTTGCCGCCCGCCGCGTTTCGCGTGGCTCCGCGGTATCTCGCGGATACCAGAGAAGGCAGCCCCTGGGTCGTGCGGTGTTTTGAAAACAGTTCTCGCCGACTTCCTCTTGCAGTCAATGCTTCACTGGTATGCGATATGAAATGGCTAACAACAGACCACAGTGCCGAGAGAATGCCCAACATTCTCTAAACAACACCAAAATATTAATAATAAAAAAAGAGCGAACGGAGACAATGTTTTGCTCAGGTCAATTTTATTCCAGATATCTTCTATGTGGGCACTGTCTTCGTTGTTCAGATGCCTCCGTTTGAAGAGGCTCGAATAGTTTTGTTTCGTCTCAATGAGTATTTCTGCCCACACAACGACACCAGCGAGGCGGCGTTATTTGCGCAACTTGGGAACTCCGAAAGCTACGGCGGCAACTCCGATAACTCGGGCGATTCAATTCTGACCGCGTACTCTGTTCTCTGTTCGCTGCGTTCGCTGCGCCTATCGGGAGATGGCGCCACAAGGTAAATTGCGTCGCCAACTCAGTCGTCTGCAAACGCACTTAGCCTTGACTTTGGCAAGTTTGTTGCTCTCAATTTTTCCAGGAAGAGAATTACGCCTTGTAGTTTTACGTGGTATAAGACTAACCTGCTCAGTGCACGTTAGGAGAAAAGTTTGAGCTTTCTACATGCAGGCGCCTGGTTTTCCGGCTCGTTTTACAGCGGAAACCCCGCTTGTGCCACTCTATGAATTATAATTAAAATTGCACACAGCCCTCACTCTAAACTTTGTTACACCTCCATTCATACGCTTTGTAGAAACGGAGCTGGAGCGGAGTTAATACGAGTGATGCGGTCGACTTGGTGGATAGAGACAGAGGCAGCGATAGCTTTGCGTCTACCCACTGATCTTTTCAACCAGAAATCGGTGTTCAACCAGAGATCGGCGTTGACGCAGGTTAGCGCCAACGGGAGAAGCCATCAATCGCGCATGAGGGGGGTAATTATCCTGTGTGACCATGTTGGTGCGAATACGAGATCGGCGCTTTTTCGCACTTTAGAAGTAAAGTTTTTTCGCACCTTCGGCGCTTTTTCGCACTTTACTTTAAAAGGACACTGCCGTCATTTAGAAGTAAGCGTTTACCGCTTAAGTTAGTGCCCCAAATGAGTCCCGTTCACCGCACTAGAGTTACTAAGAACTTGAGAACCGCAGTGCAGTGTCAGGCATGCATGCTATTATCGCTCATCAGCCAATAAAAAAGTGGCATTAGCCGATAAGAGCGCCAGCGAACCAGTCGGGGAGAACTAGCTTATACATATTAACCACTTCCTACGTTTCTTAGGTAGTCGGTAAATATAATAAATTTGTCTTACAAAAAAAAAACGCGCAATTTTTTTTTGCGTTAACAGTGTTGTGTTGTTTACCTTCACTAGCTATAGGTAGCATTGAACGTGCCTTCACTAGCTAGGTAGTGTTGAGCGTACCTCCACCAGACTAGGTATTGCTCAACGTGTATATTTGTGAGTAGAGTGTTTTGAGCTAACGTGCGAAAGTTCTATGCACAATTCAGTGAAGAATGATAGTCGTCAGACGAAAAAAGGGCCTGCGAATGTGATTGTATAGCTTCCAAGTAAAGTCGCCAAGCCATTCATTGGAACAAAAAAACTGTTTTATTCCATCTTCCCCTCCCTTCCTGACGTTTGATGTGGCTGATGTTGCAATGCACGATGACTTTGGCTTTGACTTGTCGCTGACTAATATTTGCCGTAGCCATAGCCTCCATAGCCTCCATAGCCTCCATATCCTCCGTATCCTCCGTAGCCTCCGAAGCCTCCGTAGCCTAGGCCAAGACCGTAGCCTCCGAAGCCGCCGAGACCATAGCCTCCATAGCCTCCGTAGCCCAAGCTGAGGCGGTAGCCGAGTCCTACGCCGTATCCAAGACCGCCGTATCCAAGACCGCCGAGGCCGAGACCGCCGTAGCCAAGACCGCCTCCGTATCCATAGCCTCCGTATCCACCGAGGTAGCCGGCACTTGCGGCGGCGACAAGGGTGCAGAGCGTGACGAAGACCTGCACAAAACATGACTTCCTGAAGTGCTCTTCGGAGAGAACTCCACACTGGAAAAAATGTAATCATCACCAAATACAAAAATACAACTTGTCAGAACAAAATAACTGTAGTGTCTTCTTTTGTTTTTTTGTTGTTTCTTTACCGCAAAAATAAACTACGCGCCACCCAACGCTCATTCTCTACCGAAATGTATAGCGCTAGCGCACCGGACGTTAAGATGCCAAAGTTTCAGCACGAACCATTCGTTATCTTATTCAAAAGTTAAAAAGTGATTTTCTGAAAACTTCAATGGGAAATTGGGGCCCATTTGCCCTCGTTTTCGGTAACCTGCGCCATAGAGCTTCTTCTATTAGAAAGCTATGTAGGCTGCCATTTCCCCATTGAAATTTTCAGGAGATTACTTCAAACGTTCGAATAAAAGCACGGTTAGTTGTGAAACTTTGGCACCTGGTTCGGACCTCCAGCGCTACCTTTGGGCGGAGAATGGGCGTTCGGTAGTGCGTAATTCATTTCTGCGGTGAAAAAATAATATAAGAAGCCTTCTAAATTTTTGGGTGACATTTTGTACTTGTCAGGCACAAAAATTCATGAATATATAAAGGCACTCTTCCAAATTTCAGTGTTCGACAACATGCGACGAAATTCTTTGCCGAGGGCGCGCCGGCGCAGTTTGAATAGAGGCAACGCGCTCACACTTTGTAAAACTTCGTAAGATTTGAATGTACTGTTTCCCCGATTCACAAACCGTGAATTCGGTAAACAGTATACATTGAAATCTCAGTCACAGCAGAGAGCACGGGGTTGACAAAGCGGCACCGAAACCGCAGGATCTTTCTGCTGAGTCATCGCCTCCATATGTGGCCATGGCTGAGTCCAGTGGTATCATGGGTCGGGCAAGAAGCAAAAAAACAGTATGCTGGATAGGGGGCCACAATGACACGCAATCCTGGTCGTAAACGCCGTACCATCCCAGCGGGGTCCCAGATAGACTGCGCATTTTTTGGATTTCTCGAAGGAGTTCGATAAAGTCTCACACGAGCTGCTTTTGTTGAAACCAAATAACCTTCACATTGATGCTAACGTTATGGCTTGGATTGAGTGTTTTCTTACTAACCGATCCCAGTTCGTTACCGCCAGTAACCATACATCTCCGCTCGCGTCAGCGAACTCCGGCGTGCCTCAGGGTTATGTACTAGGCCTACTTATGGTTTTAATCATCATTAATGACCTGCCGAGTAACATGTTGTCCTCAATCAACATTTTTGCAGATGATTGTGTCATTCACCGAGAAATTAATGATGATTTTGATGTTATCAAGCTCCAGACAGACATTACCGTTAAGCTTCTTTGGTGTGAAACTTGGCATATGGAGCTTAACACAACTAAGTGCAAAGTAATGAGACTGTCTCGTAATCATTCAATTTTTCCCGGCTACTGTCTTAACAATGTTCCTTTACTTTCTGTGTCGCTTATAGGTACCTGGGCGTACACATAACATCTGATCTTTCCTGGAAAATGCATCATTGGATACGTTATTAGTAATGTTACTCGCATGCTTGGCTATTTAAAACGTAATTTTTCTTTAGCTCCCTCATCTTTGAAATTAACTCTTTATAAAACACTTGCACGGTCAAAGCTTGAATACCCGTCGTCTATCTGGGATCCGAGCCTTTTAATTTTGGTTAGCCCCCTAGAACCATTTCAAAATCGTGCCGCTAGTTTTATCCTTAGTAATTATTTTACGTACTGCAAGTGTCACCTCTATGAAATCTAACTTATCTTTGCCTAGTTTTGCCTCACACCGAAAGGTAGCCCTCTCTTCCATAAAATATTTCACACTAACTCATTCCTCCGTCAACGTCTCCTCACACAACTGTTCTATGTTTCATCCCGTCTTCATCATCCTCATAAAGTAGGTGCACCACCTATATACCATGAAAACATTTCAACAATCTTTCATTCCCAAAACTTCTTTAAGTTCGAACCGCCTTCCCACCTCCATCGCCGTAATCCAGGCAGGTGATTTGTTTAAAACTGGTGTTAGTAATTTTTGTTGTTCATAACTAAATATTTTTTTCACTACAACCCACTTTTTTTTTCTAATGCCGTTGGCCTTGAAGGTATTGAAATAAATAAATAAATAAATAAATCTATTCGTCATATATGCTTAGTTGGGAAATGTCACGGACAACGCTGAATTCCCGGGACGCTCTTGCATCCGTATAGAGACCGCGACCTGCCGCCTGTACACCGTCGAACAAATCAAAGTAGTGGACTGTACTCACGGCGGTCCTCATAGTAGTGCTCTTCAGCCGGTGCTGAGTGCTTGATGGGCTCGAGGCTCCAGCTTTTATAGTCCATCTTCCTGACACGCTTCGTTATCGACACCTGTCTAGGCGTAGCCGTGAACTCTCTTGCGAAAATTGGGCTGGTCTGAGTCTCGGCGGGTTGCGACCGAGATATCCAGGGCTGGAAGACAAAAGGAAAAACCCTTCGTTGTTTGGCGGCCGAGGAGGGGCCTCCCGGTCCGATCCTCCGGCGCATCTCGACGCGCGTGCTTCGCTGCCCAAGCAGCCTCCCTCATGCCTTTGTTTCGGGGCGACGATCGACGGCGCGAGTTCACAAGTTTTAAATCTCCGCTATCTCGCTCCCATTCCTCAAGCGATCTCTAGGCTACTTTATCTCCAGTTCGAGCTGCATAGTAATTCGCAAAGGTACGCGCAACCGACGTTCAAATTGAAGCTTATGGTGATAAGCAGAAAACTATTCAACTCATTTGGGCTCATCAATGAGATGCCCCCAACGACAAAAAAATAAACATGACAGCGTGAAGGTCATTCTACGTGCTCCTTTAAGTAACCTTCGAATTCCTCGATACGGCAGTTTAAATAAAATGTATACTTAGATAAATACAAACATCCCATTTGTTTCGAGAAAGGCATCAATCGCTGGCCATCAGCACTCGCACGAGGGAAGCAGAAATAGCAAAAAGGTGTTTCTGTTTCTCAATTTATATTTCACGGACGAAGCAATAGCGTGCAAATATTGCACCATCACTTCTTCGCTGCAGATTTGTGTTTTTTTTATGAACAACCGAAGTCCTACCGAAACCAAATGATAATCACGGAGAAATCGGAAATTAGGGGAGTCGCGTTGTGGTTATTGAAACTAAAGCAAGTGTACAAACGAGCTAGTTCAATACTGACATTCTAACCAGAGGAGCGGGAAAAAATCGGGGCGGACATCACGAAGCACTAAAGCTTCGGGTTGCCCGTTCCGTCCCCCCCCTTCCCCCCCCCCCCCCCCGCTCCTGGGTTACCATGTCACATAGGTCCTCTGGCCTCCGGGGTTGCACGTGTGCCCCTTCTTTTTCTCTGTTCTTCCGAGGAACGTTATATCAGACGACGTGACACTCCGGATATTCTTTGTCGAGAGATTGTTTGCAAAACCCTCCCGCTCTCTCTTTCGAGCGCTGGAAGTGTCTTTTCTGTGTTTTGTTTATCGCCGTTGAGATTGTAGACGCACAGTGAAATGGGCTGGCGTGCTCGCCCCCCCCCCCCCCCCCCAGATCTTTTGATCTCAAATATTCAAAGCTTCTCGTGTTGTCATCGCATATGACTGTGGAATAAAGTGGAGGTGAAAGGCGGGAAAAGGGGGGGGGAGAGGAGAAAAGGGGGAACGACAACTCCTTCCGGAGACCAGCCAGGATTGCACACAGCGCTGCGTCAGTTAACGTTCAACTAAGACTAGTGTTTAAAGAGACCATGAAATTGGTCTGAGGCAAACACGTTTAGATTCGGATTTCACTATAATCGCATAATGTTTAGTGCACCCAAAGAAAACTAGTACATGAGGGTAGGAAGCCCAAAGGTTGCTTTTCGCTACGAATAGTTTGAAATATGGCGGACTATTTCTTATCTCATTTTCTTTGAGAGCTCTCCGCCTTTTCCGTGTGATGCGTCCGCGGTGCCCAAGCACGTCAGCCGAGCTCAGCTCACGCATGGGACACGAGAACTGCGTCACTCGGACGTATGCGCTCGTCAACAATGAATCCGTTGACGAACAACAATTTGGATTCGCGTTCGTGGCTAATGAGCGCCGTGACGGCACATATCATCACTTGAGAAGGACACGTTCAATGGTGTGCTTGAAAGGCATGGTGGAAGCTTGGGGTCATCGCGTCCAATGATTCACTGCCTCATGGTCACGTGATTTCTTATTTTATTTTTGAGTTGAGGAGGAAAGCTAATGAACAAGAAGTTGAAAAATCATTTCATGACCTCTTTAAATGCCGAACGCGATTAATGTTGCTGTCTAATCTGCGCCGCGCACTGACATCTGCTGTAGGAAAATGCAGCACTATACCGCCTCAGTTGTTCTCTATTGGCGACTCTAGGGTCACTGGGTGACTCCAGCGAAATCAATGGAACCTAGTGGCTAAAACAGAAAGCTGTGGCTGCAGTTGCTCTCGCCAGCCTCGTCAAGTGAATCAGATATTCACAGCGCCTGCGGTCTAAAGACTAAGTCTTGAAAGTTTAAGGCACAAAAAAGCACGCGCTGAAGATTGCCAATAGTCACTAACAACTTAAGAAACGAAGGGCGTGGCTTATCATGTTCACTCGTCTCGCCTTGTGATTCCTCCTTGGGTGTTCTTATCGGCTAATGCCGCAGTTTCATTGGCTGCGAATATACCCCCCCCCCCCCGGCTCTCCTTCCGTCGTTCAACGCGCTACCGTTTTGGGGGCGGCTGCTATGGTAACTGAAGTGTATTCTATAGAATACGTATGTGTACTTTCAAAGTACATATACTAAAATTCGAACGATGCAGCGAAGATTAGCATGGCCCCTGCGCAAGGACGACACACAAAGTAGTGAAGCGTTCCACGTTTTTAATCTTCTATGGCGCCGCGCACTACAAGCTAACCAAGGGACAGTAGAAGAAACTGGAGGTACTCAACAGTCAGGCAGCGAGAGTCAAAACCGACATTCTCAGGTCCATACCCCTCAGCAAACTCAAAGAGCACTCCCAGCTCAACTCGATCCAGGATGCCGTTGTGGAGAGAGCGCGTGGCCACTGGGAGTGACATCAGCCCTCGGGTCCCGGCACGAAAATCCAGAAGCCGGTTGGCTTGTTATTTGAAGCCCTACCAGACCTCCCGGAAATCGGTCCACCGTGGAACGAGGCCTGGTGGAAGCCAAGTCCATGCCAAAGTGTGCATGCCCTGGCAATTCCGGCCGGTAACCACATCACGCACAGCAGCACCGCCAACTCGTGCAAGGATGGGACGACCCAAGCGAGAAGCTCGCCGTCTCCGTGGACGCGGCCTTCCAAACCCTCCCAGCACTTCGGCAATAGCGATCCCTAAGCAGGGCATCGTCGAGGCGCTCCCGGACAACACGTCGGTCAAGGGAGTCGAACTTGGAGCCTTGGAGAACGAAGCAAAGCGACCCAAGTGTCTTCGAATTTTCTCGGACTCTACCACAACCCTCACCGAGTGCCGCAAAAGAAACAGCCTGAGCAGGCGGGCTATGGACATCGAGATGTCCTTGAAGGTGTACGCCGCTAGCGCAGAATTCAAGTTGTCCTGGGCTCCTGCTCATGCGGGAGTCGAGGGCAGCGACGAGGCACACACCACGACCCACGCGCACGTCAGTCCCCCCCCCCCCTCCCTCAGCCGTGGAGTGCACTCCGGCACAGAGCATGACTACTCGCTTGCGTCGGGCCTTGGTGGAGACGGCGAGGAGTCAGACAACGACCCAGAAGAATCTGAACAGCGATGCAAGCAGAAGTCCGAGGAGGCCCTGCGCGCGGCTTTGGTTCCATGCCCCTATCCGCCGCCCGATGGTTTTGGTAGAGGGCCCCGGGTACATCTGCGTCGAATCCACACCGACACGACATGCACGCCCGCCAGGCGAGCTCGGCGGACTTGGCCACTGACCTCTCCGAACTGCGTTTGCGCTGCTCTAACTACACGTCATACGTATAACTGTCTGCGATTGAAGTGTTTGAAATGTAATGGCGTCTAGCTTCTCTTTGAGCAAGCTGCTCTTGATCTTCACCTGCAACTGTAATATGCCGCGTCTTGAATTTTAATCATTGGGGTCACTGGTATTGGGCTAGTTGCTGGTGGCCAGGATTGACGATGCTCTATACTCAGAGCAGCAGTAGAGATTCCCAGAGACGCGGTGCTTTCCTGTATCACTTCCCGCTGCCTGTTTCAGCAAAAAAAAAAAAGGAAATATATATATATATATATATATATATATATATATATATATATATATATATATATATATATATATATATATATATATATATATATATATATATATATATACTTGTTTTTTTCGCTGGAAGGCATTACAGCACGTGGCATATTATGGTAACGCTCTAATAAAATCGAAGATTACACTTTCCTAATTCATGCAAATAATATTAACGGTGTAGGCTGCGTGCAGAGGGTATATCATGGGCACTTCTGATAGCTAATCATTTTCATTCGTGCATGCCTTCGATGCGCAGTGATGTTAAGGAAAATAAACTATAGCTCCATCGGGTTCAAAGGCAATGTGAACAGTGACGGAACTTTGAGCCCACTACTGGCACAGCTTCGAAGCTTTGGTTGTGCTTGGCGAGGTTCAAACACATCGGAGCACGGCGCTGCGAGGTTGTGCGTCCTACTCCGATGTGTTTGAACCTCGCCAAGCACAACCCAAGCTTGGAAATTAAGGTACGCCGGTTGTGGGCTCGAAGTTCAGTCACTGTTCGCATTTCATTTGAACCCGATGGTACATGGAGTATTAGCTTGGTATAATGAATAACCTAGGTTACTATAGTCCGTTGCAAGGATGATTGCGAGGGAAGGACGATTGGGGAGGAGGAAGCAGACGGAACGCTAAAGAGAGAAGGTGGTTTCCCCCTCTCTTCTCCAGCGTTCCATCTGCTTCCTCCTCCCCGGCCCGTCTTACCCTCGCCCTACCTTCTTGAGTTGCAGGGGACCTAGGTAATGTCTGTGGAACGTTCCTTAAAGATATAGAGCTGTGGTGAAGGATATTCTCAATAATTATCATGACAGAACGCTACCGAGTCCTCTCTTTCCCGTGAAATCTTGACGTTATGAAGTGACACATATTAACCCAAAAATAGCGGGCACAAAACGCAAAACACACCACGAGTCTACAACCACCTCCAACGTGGCTCCTTGTCTTGATATTTGAGACGTTTTTTTCGTCCAGACGTTTCAGGTTCAAACTATGGTCTCCGACTGGTGTGCTTACGGCGCTCTAAATAGTGGTCCCTCGATTTCCGCCTGATGACGTCATAAGAGTGTCGTGCTGTCGCCGGCCCCGATCCTGGCGGCGTCACAGCAATGGTGGGGGACGTGACAGGCGCCTGCTTTGCTGCAGGTCGCTCTTCAGCTTCACTGTCCCCGGACGCTTCGGCAGCCGGGAGCTGGGACGCCGCGACGACAGCGACACTCGCGTCCTCTCGTGCTTTTTACGATGGCTTCCCCGCCCAACCGCCAGGATCGCGTCGTCCCACAGGATGACACTCCGAGTTTTGTGACGTCAGTTTGTTGCCATCTTAGGACCACTTTTGACGCATAGACAGAATAGGACGCTACACGCAACGGTCAGAGAGGCCTCGTTCCATGCATTGTATAGCCAAAACTGCCAGTACTACGTCTGAATGCCGGAGGGGGCTCTCCAACGATACACCATCGTATTTAATAAGTATAGTCCGTTCCTCTTCTTCAATTACACCGTGCAAATAACTCTTTTGGGCATCTTGCCCTCAGTTCTCTTGTGCCCCCCTGCGCGGTATTGAGTTAATAAAATTGTGACCTAATATGGTGAGCGAGCATAGTCAGCGAGCAGGGCACGCACTTCGCGTGTTCGTTATCGCCGACAAAATCAATCAAGGACAACGAATGGGCCGTGGTACTGCTCTTCTTTCTGCGCGTGATTAGTTGACGACGAGCGCCGTGATGCTGTACTTTTGGCGCTGCTTGATCACCTACATCGAATCGTGGCGTCGCCTGCCTGTCGCGGACTTGTGAAACTTAGAGCGAAAAGAATTCAACCCGACCTTGTGAAATAGATGGGGCAGATTGATCGGCGGCACGTCGCCGCTTGATTTGTGCGGTCTGGCTAATCATGATCCAGCTTGCAGAATTTCATCTGCCGAGGTCTCGCCTCTAGGATGGCCAAAAGCGAGAAGTGGGGATTAAAGCGCAGTGATAAAGCGTTAAACTGATCGGACGTGAGGTCCCTTCATCATTTTTTGACACCCGCCGTCAGACTGCCGAAGCTATCCGTGGCGATCTATAGAAACAAAGAAAGCTTATCAATCTCTTGCGGCTCTCGATGCGAACGCTTGGCACCTTAATAATGGAGGATCTCGAGTCACAATCTAATGGGGGGACCTTGGATTGTTTTTGTGAGGAGAAGGTCAGAAACAAACATTCTTTGTCTTTTGGCCAATATCTCTTTAGATATAGTATCCGCGCCCTCTGCGTTTCCACATGACCCTTTTTGTGGAGTCGTTTGGGATAGCTCTGTATGAAGCAAATCCAGATGGTAACTTCATACATTCAGACAGATAGAAATACTTTTTTTATTATAAAACCATTGCACGTTCTTTTTTTTTTTCTCCAGATTTTTATGAACTGCAGTTTTTACTTTTTGCGTTGTTTCCTTTCGGGAAGTCAGCGCTGCAGGACCCAGGGACCATTATATCCCCACCCCTGCCCGTTTCGATCCGGATGAGCATCGCACCGGCGTGCGCGGTCATGTACCGCTACTGCGTGATGCGCGTTAAACGCTCTAAGAAAAAGGGGGTGTACACGGGTACTCCTCTTGTCCCATATGTAACTCCCCAAAATTACATTTCGTCGTTCTGGCCACTGACGTCGAGCTGGCGATACCAACTTTTAAGAGCGGCTTGATAGCTGTTGGATATAACGTACTGAATAACTAATGTGCGTATTAATGTCTAAAAAAAAGTTACTGAGGTTTTGCAGACGGGCCGAAAAAACCTTGATTGTCTTAATGTAGCCTTTATTGAGTACATTAGCTATTTTAATAAGTTGTATCGGTCGACTATCAAGCCGCTCGTAAAAGTTGGTATCGCCAGCACTAAGTCAGTGGACAGAACGACGGGATGTAGTTTTGGGGAGTTATATATGGGTCAAGGGGAGTACCCGTGTACACCCCTTTTTCTTAGAGTGAAGACCCCAGGCTAGCAGCGGTGGCATATACTGCACTGGCAAAATTTCTCACTACAACGGAGACGCCAGACGGCTGACTTAACTTCCCGCTGACTAAACAAACACGCAACGCAACTACGATACTCCGTTTCACTCTATAAGCCCGACCGCAGCCAAGAACTATACGATGATCCGATGGTCCCAATCAAGCGGTCCTAAAAGTGCATCATCGTGTCGCTCGTTGTGCTTGTAAATTTTTTATCACCGGCTAAACCAATCACCCAGAAAAGAAAGTGCAGGATCGCGGTGCCACCTTTCTAGAGCTCTTTACCTCTGAACACGCAGGCGAACGCAATGTTTGTCTTGTTTCTTTTCGACTGTGGCGAAAACCAGCACCGTCGACACCGAGAAGACGTCGTCCCCATGCTGATCACGTCCTCGGCTAAAATGACGACAGGCTCGCTCCCAATGCATGGCCGAACAGGAACGTGCCTCCCGTTCCTGTATACCTCGCGACGATTGATAGTCGCGTTCCATTTCACTTGCGCACTACGCGTCACGGCTCACGTGAATCGAGGGATTCCCGGCCGTGGGGGAAACTGGCGACACACATCGCATCTTTTGCGACGATAGCGATCGGCAAGAAGTCTTCCGCCGGTTCTAGTCGGCCCCTTTGCCCCAGGGCGCAAACTGCAGAAGGGGGCACCACCGCACCGGGTACCGATCTTGGCCTGCCGAATGCATTGCCGCCTTCACGGCGCGAGCCGTCTGCCTAATCAGCGATTGTACTGGAGCTCGATCGCAGGCGGCACGCTGTCTACCTACCTACCTAGCTGCCTCCTGGGGGGAGATGCTCATCTCCTTCAGCAAGCGCGCAAAACGTGACACTCCGAACTGCCTGGAAGCCTGCAATCAGCTTCGTTTGCAATAGTTATCGTCGAGCCCGTCCGCGGGGGCCGCTGTTTTTGATAGAAACGGTGCTGCTTGTAGCGTTTCGAAAGCTACGTGAAACCTCTTACTGCGATGGTTGCGTTTTGCATTTTGGTTGTTGCGTTTCTTAAAAAAAAAGAGGCAATTGTACTCACCCATCGAGGGTAACCTTTAATTCGAAAGCGTGTTTAAAGGAAGCTGCAGTGTCAGGGACGATTGTTTACGAGGAGTTTTCTCTATTAGCGCGGAGGTCATGGACACTAAAGTGCCTCAATGTTGCCCGCTGACTGCACCTTGCTAGAGTGGCGACATCCTTTGTGAGGGAAAGTTGCCGCCTTTTCCTGACTGCCGCCACCATTTTGCCTATTGCAATGTGTTGACCTTGTAAGTGAGACCGGTGGATCGGCTTGGGCCCCTAAATATGTCGGGCTGTGGCGTTCCCAGGCATGAATCACTCTTAAAATGATTCGAGACTATACGGTGCCCGAACAAACGCGGAACGGCGGCGGCTGTGGCTGGCGCAGATCAAGTGCGCCAACTGGGGGCCGACTTGTTTGTCGTATGTATGCAGCATGAGTAAGAACTTTGTTTCCTCGCGAGTCGCAGTCCAGGTTATTCGGCATTTACCATATTGTTAAAAGTATTCGTTGACGTCGTGATAATTTTTAGAGCGCAGCTCTTATGCGCCCGTTTCCGGCTTGAGCGGCGTCGCCGTCGGCGTCGGCGTAACCGCGGCTGCATTATGGGAAACGTCCCATAACGACCCGCGCCGAAACGTCACCGTGCCGAAACGTCGCGAGTGACGTTTCGGTGTAGGTCACGTGCCGAAACGTCACGTGACTTCACCAAAACATCACGTGACGTCTCGGCACAGCGCCAAAACGCCACGTGACGACGCGCGTTTCGCGCGTGAAAGAAGGAGGAGAGGAGGAAGGAGGGGTACACCCTCCCCTCAGTACCCTCCCTCCTCCTCCTCAAGAGCTGCGCTCTAAATCGGTGTTACAGGAACTTGTAAGCATCTTTCATTTTTACAGCGGAGCTGTTAAGGACTAGTCACCACAGGACCATGTCCGTCCTCATATGACCTCATGACACAGAAGACACCTACCGCCATCTATGAGCGACGTTGGCAACCTTGCCGGTTGTCTGGTTGCCTACTGTCACTCATAGCTGGCGGCAACCTTCCGAGCCTTTCCACTCTGGCTTGCCGACTTGCGGCCGGCCATTACTTCATTCCCACCATAGTACAGCTTCGCTGGTCTTTCTTCTTCACCAGAGTGGAAAGGTTGAAAGCCTTTTTTAAAGCGCAGCTCTTAGGCGCCTGTTTCCGGCTAGAGCGGCGTCGGAATCGCCGTCGGCGTAACCGCGCGTTGCATTATGGGACGTTTTCTCTGATGACGTCACATGTGACGTCCCGTGTGGCGTCACGAGGGTCACGAGGGAGGAGGAAGAGATGGTGAAAAGTTTTTCCTCTATCCCGCTAAATTTAGCGGAAAACATTCCCCGCTTAATTTAGCAGAAAAAATTTCCCGCTAAATTTAGCGGAAACATTTCCCCGGTAAATAAAGCGGAAAAACTTTCCCGGTAACTAAAGCGGAAAAAAATCCCCGCTAAATCTAGCGGGAAAATTTCCCCGCTAAATTTAGCGCAAAAAAGTTCCCCGCTATATTTATCGGAAAAATTTCCCCGCTGAACTTAGCGGAAAATATTCCCCACTAAATTTATCGAAAAAATACCCCGCTAAATGTAGCGGAAAAGTTGCACCACTAAATATACCGGAGAAAATTCCCCGCTAAATTTAGCGGGAAATGGAGCGAAAATTTCTCGCTAAATGAGAGGGGATCAGGAGAGGAGGAGGGAAGAGGAGGGGGCATACCGTCCCCTCCGTACCCTCCCCTCAAGAGCTGCGCTCTAATTTGGCATTACAAGGAGTTGTAAACGTCTTTAATTTTTTTTTCTCAAGTGGATACTTTCTCGACTTGGTACTCCAATGAAAGGCCGCGAATGTCTTAATTATTTTGTACTACACTTTCCATAGGCGCCGATTACAAGGGGGCTCGCCCTAGCCCCCTAAACTTGTCGCCCCCCCCCTTTTCCCGGAAAATTGAAAATTTTCCGCCTATGGCATTGTCGAGGCTAGACTATGTACTGCAGTGCTCCAACGCTGTCAACGTTTCTTGGGCGAGCTCAGGGATTCGTTTGGCGTCTCCTTCGGACGATAGTGCGCACGAATCAGAGACAAGAAGAAGTCACGTGTCCCCGCAGCAGTACGGGGCTGTAGCACTGTTACCAAGGATAACTAAACCATTTCTGTCAACGTATCACTAAACAGTTGACGCTGAGTGTAGTCATGTGTATAACGTAACCAAATGAAATTATCATTAGATGCGGCCCCCCATGCCTTCGTGGTACGGGCTAGTTGCCTTTCTGCGGTGCCACAGCTCCCCCGAGTCAAAATGAAGGCAAGATGGCGGCTCCGTTAAAAAAAGACAGAGTTGCCCCCCCCCCCCCCCCCCCCCTTTGGTAAGCCCGTCAGCCCAGCAACATTGAAGCCCTTGACCAGGCGCTATTTCGAGGCAGTTTTTCTGTTTGTTTTTTATTAGTGCGAGGAACAGTGCATTATATACAAAGAAGTTACGAGGCCGCGAACTCTTTTGCCCTTTCAAAAATTGTTGTGCACCGAAAGACCCTTTAAACGGTTGTTTGGTTCACCTAATTCGCATACTAATAAAAAAGAAAGAAAGAAAAAAAATTTTAGTCGTTAGTTGTTTAGACAGCACGAGTTTAGTCTGCCAGAGTATGGCGACATTGTTGCCCACTGCAGATGAAAAATTTTGCCAGTGCAGTGCGACTGCTACCTGGCGCCTTTAACGTGCATCACGCAGTATAGTGACACACGACCGAATGCCATTACGATGCTAATACAGATCGAAACGGGCAGGGGTGGGGATTGAACCCAGGATGCCTGGGTTTCTGCAGCGCGGTAGTTTTCACTTCACTAATATTTAGAAGGTAGGGGAAAGAGAGAACAGATTGTGCATGAGGTAAACCTGGGAAGTTTGTCCGGATTGGCTGCTCTGTACGGGGGAGGGGAAATAGTAAATAAAGGGGACACCAAAAAAGACAAGGATCAGGCAATGAAGTATACCGATTGAGAACCTTCCACACGAGGATGAACGATTCCACGGTTTGATCGCGATCTGTTACAACTCCAAGAAGTGTCTTAGTCAGACCGCTACTATTTTCAATGTTTGGACAGGTCGCAAGTACTTCGCTTGCTCTTCAAAACACCTCTACACACCCAATACGCACGTGTTGAGCTGAGGATTTACACGGTTGGCTGCGAATGCTAAACGATGAAATATAGCGCAGGCCTTTTTTGCGCACACTTTTTTGGTTTCAGTGACGTTTCGTAGTGTTTCTATCATTTGGTCGGTCAAAACAGGTGCCTTAATTATCTAGTATCCTTGGTCATAATTCACCAGTATCAGCCGAACGCGGCGCAATAGTCAAAACTTTCCGAGTCATAGCTTGCACGCGAAGTCGCTTGAAACGCCGTTACATGTCGTGTTCCGTATTTTTATGAATTATAGTATTCGTTGTAGACGTCAGGTTCTACGGGGTCAAAACAAAAGGAAAACTGCAGAGATAACGAAGCAAAATATATCGCCACATAATTGTAAGGCAGGACGTCGTTGCCAGCCTGTCATATGTGCAAGCGGTACCGGGCCACACTGCAAGGAATCTTATACAACATCGCTTTGGTCACCTGCGAGGAAGCAGATTAGGCGAAAAGGTTCGCTCGCGAGAAATGCCACGCGGAGGTGCACATGTTCGGATAAATTCGTAGACATATCGCCTTAAGTTATATACTAATTTGACATTCGTTAATGTAAAAAACACACACACACACACACAAAAAAAAAACTTATAGTGACGAGTGTAGGTTTAGGCTTATCTTATAAGGAAGCTTATAGATATCACCGATGTTGCCGGGGAGTTCGGTTGCCCTGTGTGTTGGCGCACAAGAGCTCGGAGCACGTGGAGCGATAGTTATCGTTACAGAACTCGGCGATTATGGGTCCGATCTCCACACCTGCTCATTTCAATCATGAGCATCGTACCGGAGAGCGGTTGTATATCACTTACTGCGTGATGCACGTTAAAGACCCCAAGATAGGAGTGGTACAGCACTGAGAAAATTTCCCGTCTATACAGCGGAGACATCTGACGCCCACTGGGGGCTCACTGAATTCACACTGTCTAAATAAACACGCAACACTTTACCGATATTGGCCTTACATCGTTTTGTTGAATTTAGCGTTCTCGAGTTTTGCTCCTCACCTGCTGCAAAACCACTGCAAAGACTTTCTTCACGGAGTTGATCTCTACGCGGTTAAGTGCTGGTAGGAGACGCGGTTTTAGCGACGTGCCTGGCTCGACGCTCGACGCAACCTCGTATCGTGATTCCATCTGATTTTGAAGATTACTCTCTACCGAAACTTATATAATGTCTACGGACGCGGCGCCGATCACGGCGCTTGGAAGGTGTTCTTCAAGCGCGCTATCAAACCCGTTCTTTTCGAGGCTATCCTTCCTCATTTTTACGCATCATTCTTTTCCCACGAGATCGAAATAATCCTGACAACGTTATCAGCGACCCTTTGTCATAAATAGTGCGTTGATTTAATCTCGCAAACACTGCAAAACCTCGACTCTATGCGGGGAGACTATAGAATCTAGGGGAGTCGACTCAGACGAGAGCTCACGGGGACTTCAGAACGCCGAGTTTTGGTTGTAATGTTGAATGGGTAGACGCAAGGCTAGCTGCATGCCTCTGTCTCCGCTGCGCTCGTCAAACGTGTTAGATCGAGGAGCGCCGGCGTCCTGCGTTTGGCGTTTGCGTTGTAACGCGTTCCATGAGTGCAGTGGAGACAGAGGCAGCTATAGCTTTGGATCTACCCCCTAATCATTCCAACCAGAGCTCGGGGTTCTGACGACCCCGTGTTCTCGATCGTGTCCTCCTCTCCTTCATTTTCTCGGTGCATAGTTTCGAGAACCAACTGCTGCTTAGTTACACCGTTAAAAGTTGGGAGAGTTGGTTATGCACAGTCATGAAGAGGGAAACAGTGCCAAAAGTACGGAGGACAAAGAACGAGGAACACACAGAACGAGCGCGTAGAGTTACAATATGAATGAAAACGCGTACTTTCCTTGCCCTGCATGCAATAAACATCGGGAGGGGAGCGTTTTCTGGCTTTTTTCCTGAAGTATTTTTTTTTGTGTGTTATGAGAAAGTAACTGGAAAGTAACGCCGTTACGTGTTGAAAGTAATGTAACTGGAACGATTTACTTTTAATGCGATATCATTCTTTAGCTACTTCACCCGGTTTTCACGATACGGGATCTGACCTCGAACGCTCCGTGCGTATGCGCCGCGCATGCGCAGGACGTCTACATGCGAACGACGTCCGCATACGCAGCGCCGCGCGTACGGACGTTGTCCTCGACATCAACCTAGAGGTTTTCCTTGAGGTCGTTCAGGAGGTCGTCCTAGACGTCGTCCTCTAGGACGTCGTCCTAGATGTTGTTCTTGAGGTTGTCCTGGAGGTCGTTCTTAAGATCGCCCTTGAGTTTGTCCTAGAAGTCGCTCTAGACGTCGTCCTCTAGAACGTCGTCCTACTGGTCGTCCTAGAAGTCGCTCTTGAGATCGCCCTAAAGGTCGTCTCAAAGCTCCTCCTAGATGTCGTCTTTGACGTACTCCTCTAGGACGTTGTTCTCGATGTCGTCCTAGCAAGCAGATAAACCCGTGCCGCGCATACACAGAGCGGCAGTACGCACACATTCACATTTGCGCCCAAGGTACGAGGCAGTTATCGGTTTGAGTTGAGCTAGTTGGTACGTGCTCAATGATGGTGGTGAAACAGCCTGTACATTAAACGATTACACAGAGACAGGACAAGACACACACACGAAGCTGCAATAATGGTGGGGACACAGCTTGAACCTTAGACGATTATACAGAGACAGAAGATGAAACAATTATACAGATACATAGCAATCGCTCAATTTCGAAGTAACGCGCGGTAGTCGCGCTAACGTCAATGATTGCGTCGTAAACCATTAACAAAATAAAATGTTTAATCAAAATTTGCATCGTCGTATTCACAGTGAGCTGCGTCGTGTGTCTCATGACGAATGCTATCGCAATTCATATACTACGTACCAACAATAGTGGTTTCTACAGTAAATTGTTTTGTTCCGGTGACTCTAACGGTAACTCGCTACTTCGTTATGATAATATATGCAACTGGAACGAATTACTTTTTTTAAACGTATAACTTTCCCAAGACTGCATATGCATAACGTACGGAGACGACTGTATACCATTTATTTATCACGACACATGTTATTGTCAGATTGCCACCAAAGTGTGACCGAAATTCACATCCAAGAATGTTGTTTTCCACCAGTCCATTCCCATTATTTTATTTTAACGCAGTAGCGGTGCCATAATAGACCACTTTCAAAAGTGTTGGGCATCTAGTAGCTGCTGTGCCAATTATCCATGGTATACCGTGGTTTGGATACGTGCTCTGAGCATGTATTGGACACGAGAGCTGCGTAGGCGTTTGGCGAGGACTCAGATCCGATGCTTAAAGCCCAAGAACAGATGAGTCACAGACAGAAAGAGTCACATCACAGCGCTGATTTCCGGTCGAAAGTCATCGCTGTGATGTGCTGCTTTCCGTTTGTTCCTCGTCGGTTTTGCGGAGTACGTCTTGGAAACGCGCCAACTCGTCCAAGCCTCCCCCTTAACAACTTTTCAAGGATATCTTCCATCTGGCCCTTGACATCGCTCACGCGCCTGTGTCGCACGCCGCAGAGCGTACGCCACACAGACGTGCCTCATAGACAAGATTCCCTGGAAGACCGATCCGCGAAACGACGCCCTCGAATCCCTCAGCCCCAAACACAACAGCCGGTTTTTCTTTGTCTTCCGGCTCGCGCACCGCGTTCGCCGCGTATCAGAGGAGCCGAATCCGCGCGAGATGCGTTACATAGCTACGCCTAAACAGGCGCAGATAACGAATGGTGTCAGTGCTGTCGACTATAAAATACGGAATCGTCGCCCCATGCACCACTCAGCAGCACATCAACAGTACATCACCATGAGGACTGCGGTGAGTAGGGCCCATTCTCTGCTGTGCCAAACACTCGCTACTGGAAACCGACGGGAGTCTTCGATGGCGCTACAGGCTGAGCCCCGGCAACGTCTTCTTGGATACGAGAACCTCTGAAAAGCCAGGGACGTCGCGTGAAATCTTTTCTGATTCTGAACGGTCGGAACGCTCGATGGCATGGCGTTCGCGACCGGAGCGGTGTGTCGTTCTGGGTCTCGATGTCTCGGTCCAGTCCTGGTTTTCTCGGCCTGCAGTGTGACGTCACTGGATTCAGCATGAAGAGATAGAGGCCCACGTGCCACAACGTTAACATTACGTATGCCATTTATTTGGGCATTTTTACTGTTTTTTTTAACTAATTTTTAGCATTGAGGATTTGAGGTTGATAGTCGATGAAAGGAATTATGAACCGAGTGTAATGTCTCCCTCCAGCACGCACTCGTTGCATTCCGCCGGTCGTTTGGGCATTTTTACTAAAATAGAATTTAATAATCTTCATATATATGCTTGACGTGGAGCATCTATAATACCACCTGTTGAAGACAAAACATGGAGAACCGTTCCGCTTTGTTCCGCTCGAGCCCTTAAGGCCGGTTCAGACACTTGCGTTTGAGTGCGTTTGACTGCGTTGCGGCGAGAACCGAAAGCGAGTCACCGGCACATCTGTGCGTCGTATGAAGCGTGGAATCCAATTCAAGGAACCTTCTTGGCACGCGATATAAGCAGCAGGGATGTCCTGGTGTCTCGCTGCCGCAACGCAGTCAAACGCAGTCAAACGCAACTGTCTGAACCGGGCTTTACATTAGAGAGTTTTAGTAGATCGTTCCGATGACTCCGATAACGATACCCGATACTCCGCCGCCGCCTTTGCGCATGCATCGTATCGTTATCGGGGGTATCGTATAGGCATCGGAACGATCTACTAAAACTCTCTATTGTCTGCCCTCATCATTTCGTGTCCCGGGCGCCCTTCTTCTTCCTCTTCTTTCTCCGACACATTCCCGCCCTGACGGCGAGAAAGTGGCGATGCAAGAGTGCGTCTAACTTTCAAGCAAGCGCAGACGTTGAAAGGACCTGCGAATGACCTGCTTGCTTGCCAGGCGGATGTCGTACGCTCTTGTTATCCTGTCTCTGCCTAGAAACGTCTGGGTGGCTCTGCCGAGTTTCCATAATAGGGGCGGTGTATGGCCGTCTTCTACAACGACGTCTCCTCCTTGTATTCTTGATGCTTCCTCGCAAGGGCTTTGGTGGGCCGATGTAACCAGAAGAAGATATTCCCGTTTCCACCGCTTCCATAGTTGTGTTATGAGTCGCTGACGGTACAGCACTCTTCGCCTCAATTCTGGTGCTGTTGATGTTGGTACCGACCCTATCAACTTCGGTGGGAGGCTAACCGCTCGTTTGCCTATTAAGAGATGAGATGCTGTTAGTGCTTGCAACTTATCGGGGTCCGTGCTAATGCGCGTGAGAGGTCTACAGTTTACGTTCGCCTCTACTTCAAAGAGGTAGCTCGTGAGTTCTTCAAATATAAGGCTGGTGCGTCCGAGTGTTTTCTTCAGGGCGTCCTTGATTGTTCTCATGATTCTCTTCCACCATCCTCCGAACCAGGAGGCGTTTTGCACGTTGAGTTTTCATTGATTTCAAAGTCCGCTTGAGTAGTCTTGAACTTCTGAACTGGAGAGCATGCGGAAGCGCTCGTCGCAGCAGTGGAAGGTGCGGGCGTTGTCTGAATATACTATCGACGGTATTCCTCGCCTCGAAGCAAATCGTCGGAATGCCGTAAAAAAGTTTGTGGTCGACATGCTGGAGACTAGTTCTAAAATAATCGCTCGTGTTTCTGCGCAGAAAAAAGAGCAACGTAGGCGTTTGTTTGTGATGCCGCTCGTATGTAGTGCATGAAGCCGCAAGCTTTCTTATGGCATTCCAACGATTCCGACGAACAGGTCGGCGACTATTAGCGCCGACTTGTTTCGGTGGTGCCCGCTAATGGTTCCCATGCATGACGTCACGGCCAGGACTTGCCTCGCTGGGGCTAGAACCACTAAATGAGCTGCGCTTAGAGTATCGGCACTCCGTTCCCCGACAGTGTTGTGGGCGCCGCCATTTTCGTGCTTGTGCAGAGCAGACGTAACTGCCGATCGTCATGATTCGAAAATGCGACTTCCTCGGCATTACATTCGGTGTTAGGAAGCTCATGGAATATTGCTTGGCTCTGTCACGATATGTTTAAACATTTGTGGAGGACGGAAAAGCGTTTCCTGTGACTTCAGATAAAGCATCAGATAACTGGCAGCCATGATTTTACGCCACACTATGGCCAAGTGTCGTTACTCTGAAGCGTAGCTTGTTTAGTGACACTAGCTGTGGCAGCACAACTTGTAATCATGGCTTCTCATTATCATTGGCGATTTTCAGTTGGACGGTGCGTGGGTAGATGTACGGCGGAAGCTCGGAGCCACCTCACTCCCAAACTAACACCGTCAAAGTTGGCAGTCTGATATCATTCTTGTTTTTGTTACGATTAGCGAAGGGACCTTTATATGGCTGGTGGCGAATCAGTTCGCGACCCTCCGCTCGTGGCTTGCATGCGCTCGCCATCCAGGAGCGCGGGCTGGTTCGCCGATTGCGGAGAGACCCATGGTTAAGGCACCGTCAAGCCGCGGTCACGCGTCGTACAAAAGACAGTCTGCAGACATTGTTGGAGGCCTGTTTCTTCGTTGTCTGACGGGCCACGCAAGAACTGTTGGCAAACGTGTTCGAAGCGTACGTATGTACGAGGCAAACATGCTTCCAAAATGCTCGAGTCTTGTCCGCAGATAATTCTGTTTCCTCGAGCCATGTCTGCAACGAACATCGTGTCTTTTGTATGACGTACGAGCAGTGTGTACGACCACGGCTTTAGGCTGGCCACGGGACTGGGGTATTTATACGACTAAAGACGTCACAGAGAGCGTTTGGTCAATTGTGAAAGGCCGACCACAGCGACGCCTTTGGTCGTACATGAAACCAACGGTGAATTCACAGGAACTTTAGAGGCCATATATAGTATTCCACCCCGAGACATTGATGCAAGTGCACTGCCTCGAAGATGTCTTCAAATTGAGTAAGCTCATGCTCGGTTTGCGAGGTCACTGTGCTCGAGAACCTCGAATTCGAGTAGCCTCACATTTATTTATTTTTTCGCACATGATACGCTATTTTTACGCTTGGTGTAGATCATATCCATCACGTGATAGTCACGTGATGATCACGAATCCAGGAAGTCTCTTTTTACGTAGGCCTTCTTCGTCACCCTCTGTGCCCTTGTCGCCGCCGCGAGTGCCGGCGTCCTTGGTGGATACGGTCTTGGATACGGCGGTCTCGGCCTCGGCTACGGAGGTCTTGGCTACGGAGGACTTGGCTACGGAGGCCTCGGCTACGGAGGTCTTGGCTACGGAGGTCTCGGCTACGGTGCTGTTGGCTATGGAGGCTATGGTCTTGGTGGCTTCGGAGGTCTTGGCCTTGGGGGCTATGGCTACGGAAAGTACTACTGAGCGACACCACCAAGCCGGTGTCATTCCGCATTTTAGCATCAGCAATGTCATGCGTCAGCGAAGAAAGGAAAGGCTGCAATAAAAGCGATTTCTGTTCCAAACAACGCTTTTGACAGCTCTTAGTTAAAGGTATAGGCTCTCGCTTGCGAACTTTCCGGAAGACGTATTCGGAAAAGATTGGGATTTCAACGGGCCAATTTTGGCACTGATTGACGCTTTTTCATGG
>JAZHYW010037232.1:0-40978 GCA_037355805.1 Ixodes ricinus
CCGAACCGCATGTCCCTATATCAGCCTGACATTCTCGCATAGATGAGTTTGCTGGGCCACGCTATTGAGCCAGCTGAGCACAGCTGGCAGCGGCGCGAGCAAGGCCACGAGGGGAACGTGATGGTGCTCGAGCCATCCCACCGTGAACCAATATTTCGGCCACCCCACGGGTGCGTGTCGCCATCTATTGGTTGAACCAACGCCTTGTTCAAGATGGCTGCCGTGGGACCGCTGGCCTTGAGGGGAATGGCTTGGGTAGCTAACAGCGAAAATATTTGTTTAAATATTGGGACCCTAATGTACCACAGGTCATACAGAGACATATTCTCCAAGCGGCGCGCTCGTAGCAGCACCAGAAGTGGTGCAAAAATGGTGTCATCAATACCACTATCCTGCGCCTTAAAAGTGGGCGTGGCACCCTGTGTTGTTTACATTGCAACTCTCGTTGGAAAAACATGCAACTGGAAAGAAACGTTGTTTTTAGCGGATAATACTTTTGACAAGACATGATGAAGAATTAGCTTCTTTTTCTTCTGGTAGTTAAGATTGTTGACGGTGCCTGGTTGAAGGAGAGGCATTCGTCGCTCTGTCGCGTAGCAACAGCTATTTCTGCTGACACAGAAAAAGTTGCGGACTGTGAAACTGAGAGCAAGTTTTGTCTTTTTTTGTGCGAGGAGCCAGCATACTGATAAAAACAGGCGCCTCTGCAACATCACACGCACTGGTTCCAGTGAAGCTATGGAAGCCAGTGGCGCGGTGAAGATTTTCACTTGCTCTTTTGAGACCCGTGGGTTGAAGTACACGTCACCGCATTCGAGACGGTGACAGCAAAGCTCACTTTGGCTGATAGGGACGCGAGGAAACCCTATGACAGGGAGGCAGAGAAACATGAATGCATTGGTCATGTGCAGAAAAGAATGGGCACAAGGGTTCGCGACATCCGGGAAGTGCCTGAAGGGTGAGACTCTCGCTGACGATGGTAAGGCTTTTAGTGGCAAGCGACGTCTGACTGAGAAAGACATGGAATTCACTCAGTATTACTATGGAAAAGCCATACGAGAGAATACCCCATACTAGTCTTGAAGCGATAAGAAAAGCGGTGTGGGCTATTTATTTCCACAAGCTGTCCACCGATAAAGATCCCAATCACGGCCTGTGCTTACCAGGGGAAACTTCGAGGTGTGACTACAACTGAAGTCTCACGCTGGGCTCCTGCAGAACCCTACCTGTGCACAAAAACTCTCTCCCCTGAAGCTGTGATGACCAGCATCAAGCCAGCACGCAGCAGCACTTGCAGCCCGGAGCTTCTGCGAAAGTGCCTTCATGGGCGACACAGAAGCTAATGCAGTCCCTGAATAACCTGATCTGGTGCAGGGGACCAAGACAACATTGTGGGCACATGCACGGTAAAAGCTTCCGTGTATGACGCAGTTAGCTTCTACAAAAATGGCAACCAAGCAAGCAAGCCAGTGCTTGAGGCTCTAGGCGTCACACCTGGAGTGTTTTGTAATGTGGCCCTCAACAGGATGGACAACGCCCGAATAGATCAGAATGGCTTTCGGATCTACTCCAGAGTAAGCGAAGAAGGAAGACCAAGGCAAGTGCCCAGGAAAGGTTTCGCGAAGAAATCGGAGGAAAATAATGCTGAAGACCACCCGCAGGTGCATTTTAGGCGGGGAGTTGAACAGCTAAACTTCAAAGTGGTTGTGAAAAACGTGTTTTGGCTCGTATAAAGGAACATTTTCTCTGCAACAAAGGAACCTTTTCTTGTAATATTTGTCTGCTGTTCTTGCTGACATAACCTGTACATCTTTCTGAACTAAAAAAATAATATTTGCAGAGGAAAACTTTTTGGTTTCTTTACAAGCTATAGGCACCTAGCTTGAAGTACCCAAGTTTAAAAATTTATTCGGAAGGAACTAAAAAAATTTAAATTTGTATTCTAGTTCAGTCAAATTCAAATATTGTATAGAAGGTGTGGGAGAAGTTTCATCGCTTTATTAGCAGTAGTTATATTTTAAATGTTCCTTAACTAGGGTAAGACAACTATTCTTTCATATTTTTATAAATTCAATATACCGCAAAAGTTTTGCATAATATTTTGCTTGCTATAACTGAAGCTCAACAGCAATATGCCTGGAAAGTTTGAACCGTTTCTATCCAGAAGAAGTTGAGATAATGGCAGAATACCTCAAAGTCACATGTCGGGGGTATAATCCCCCCGCCAAGCCCCTCTATCCTGGGAAAAGTGGCGCCATTCATTGTTGTGGAAATGCTCGAGACACGAGACACGTGCCGTGTGCTACTTCTGGGAAGAACACGGAGTCTGAAATCCTAGCACAGTGCTGCGCTGTGCCGCCATGATTTCCCAATGGCTGCACGTTGCGCGTGTTTCGTGCATCGACGCAACTTGCGCTAGTTTTGTAACATGAAGGGGCTTTAAGGGACCGACGCTGGGCGCCATCTATCCCCGTGCTAGTGAAGCGCTTGGTGCGCCGAACATAATGTGGTGAACGCCTCGGACAGAGAGTTATCGCCTAAATGTTTCTTCCACCATGGCTTCTTCCACCGCGGAACGAGCTCACATTAATATGCTGTTGAGACCGGCAACCTTGATGGTGTCTCACGAGCTCACAATAATAAACTGCTATGATGGGAAATCTTGATGGTGTCGCATGGCTCGCTATCAGCTCGCGCTCATCAGTCGCGCAAACAGCTATGGCCGCCAGCAACGAGCAGTAGCCCCCTCGCTCACCACGACTGGCCTCCTCGTTCGACGCGCCGGACGGCTGCTTTGGTAACTGCAGTGTATTCTATGGGATACGTACTATCACTATCAATATGAGTGCGAACACCGCTCCGCGTGGCCCGCTTAGGGTGCCTACGTATGTCTGTCTCAGGGTGAAGACATCCATTGTTGCACTGACTCTGCCAGCGCGCGACGCTCTCGCGCACTCGGTGCGTGACGTGGGCGCTAAAATGGCGTCTATGCATTAGCCAAAGCTATGCGCTTGAGCTGAGTGACACCGGATTGCGCGCACTTCAAAATGTATAACAAAAATTACACCATCTTCCCGAGGGGAACCATGGGGTGATGCGGAGCATCGTGTTGGTTCCGAGGAAAGAGTCAGTTGCGTGCTGACGTCGAGAGATGGCGCCACCGACTGCCCTAGCGGTACCCCCTACGCGAGCCTTCGTCGCGGCTCGCGGCAGAAAAACTTAAAACGCTCGCCGCTCGCCGTTTATTTTTTTTTTTACACTTGAAGGAGAGGAGATTAGAGGAGGAGAGTTGCGCGTGCGCGCGCGGTGTGAGTACAATCGAACGCACGCGCAGTGCACGCAGCTGGTAGAGAGAGAGAGCGGAGAGAGTAACGCGCAGCTGTTGGAGAGAGGGAAGGAGGAGAGTTGCGCGTGCGTAGTGTGGGTGCGGACTACGACGCCGCGGGACATAGACCCGAGCAAGAGATGCTCCGCATCTAAAACGATTGGGCGTAAATATGGCTGAGATGTCACCACTCAAGCAAAAGCGCGCTTGTGTATGAAGGCACTCTAGGCCCGCGGTACTATCAGTGCCCCCTGGCGATTGCTCTTTGAAGCATTAGTGCACCTTGCGGCCGAGACATATCGTCTCTAGTGATCGCCGCACCACTCTGTACTTCAGGGTCATCTGCTAGCGAAAACAAGCAGCGCGAAAAAAACGACAAGGACGTCCCGTGTGTGTCTTCGTAAGGCCTGTCCAAACAGGCTGCTACAAACCACACGACTCCTGCAAAAGTCGTCAAAATTGAACCGTCCGGGAGTCGTCGGTCGAATGTCTGTTTGGACACCGGCCAAGCTGGCCAAGCCACATTCACGACTTGCCTCCTCGCCTTCTCCACTTGTCGTTGACGTCGGTGCTCGTCAGACTTGACGTCACACGCCACCTGCCAATGGTATGCCTGATGCCTGTCTATCTCCCGCGGCTCACGAAGTCGCCGACCTTGCTACCGCCGTCACCTCGGCAGGAAGGCCAAAGAGGTCCGGCTTCGGGTGGATTTGGGAGATTCCTTCGTCGAAGCGCGCGTTTCGGCCGCCTCGGCTCAGCTTTTTTCGTCAGAATCCACGCTCGTAGCTCGAAAAAATTAATAAAGTGCAGTGCGCAAAGGGATACTTTTAGTTGTATGTAGAAACACTGAGAACTTAAGAATATAGCATTTATTTTATTAAATTTCAAACCAACCAGGTTTGTTTGTCTATACGAGGTACGTTAGGAACAAGAGCCGCGGGAATCCGATCCAATCCACAGAACTGCTGGACGATGACACGACCTTGGACACGACGCGGGCTCGCCTGGCTTGCCCCCTCACACTCGAGTCTTCCCTTTCCCGTTTTCGGGACTTCCAAAGCGGCGGAGGCCTTGAGCGATTGACCGACAGCCAAGAGAGCGTGTGAGTGGCTCTCCGGACCCACGTGATGAGCAGAGCAAGGCCGCCGTGGAGGAAGCGAGGGGGAGATTTAGCGGGGGGACGCTTCCCCCGGCAGCTTTGACGGGAGGGAAGTTTCCCTCCGACGGCCGGAAGCGGAGCCAGCGGCGCGCCGCACGATTTGCAGGAGTCGTGCGTTTCGTAGTGTCCTGTTTGGACACCCGTACTCGTCGTTTTTATCGCGCTGTTTGCCATGATGAAGGGTATCACCCACACTCGCACCGCGCTAACTTCCTGCCTGTGCGAATTGGTTGTCCTTTGTTCTCGCAAACCTCTAGCGAAGTAAATAATAGGCAGTCTTAGTTTATTGTTTTGATACCTCCGATAACAATATGATGCATGCTTAAAGGCGTCGGCGAAGTATCGGGTATTGTTATCGGAGTCATGAGAATAATATACTAAAACTTCCTAATAAAAAAGATGAAGCTGAAAATATTTATACAAGTAATTTCTCGTGACGCACATTGCTAGCAAAAAATCCGCTTCGTCATTGGTGAACAGCTTCGCAGTTTCGCCGACCGTTTTTCGCTAGCAGACGACCCGGAAGTGCAGAGTGGTGCGGCGATCGCTAGAGACGATATGTCTCGAAACCAAGGTGCACTGATGCTTCAAACAGCAATCGCCAGGCGGCACTGACAGTACGGCGGGCCACGCGGAGCGGTGTTCGCACTCATACTGATCGTATTAATACATTTCAGAAGCGCCGCGTCTAGATGGCTTGTTGTTTATTTTGGGGGAAAAGAAAGGGGGGGGCCAGGAGGTACGTGGGCCTCCAGTCAGGGGCAAGTCGCTACCTGGATCGCTACCTGGTCTAGATGGCGTTCCACTGTGCTCTATAGGACACACGACTGGTAAACAAAAATCTAGATCGCGCTTCGAACGACGGGAGGCGGACTGAAGTCAGTGATGGAGGGTACCCCCTCCCGCGGGAGTTCCACAACTGAGGTAACCTAGTAACGTTGGTCGCCAGTGAGTGCGACGTAGTTGTGACGTGGCACTTACTCTCGTCAAGCTTCAGCCTATTTGCCGCTTGGGAAGGGTCGGGGATCTACTAGCGAAACGTCATGCGCAGGCCTTGTATTTTGGGTGGTATTGACTAGGGTTCCTAGTATTGACCATAGCCGCTCAGTGTAGTGCTGTGCCGCAATTTGCTTCCAAACGTCGCACAAGGCACGTACGGGCTCGTGCATCGGCGTATTTGTTGATTTTATGCTGCTTGCCTTACAAACAAACACACCAAGGGGCTTTACTGTGGGCGTGTGCCTCTTCGGTGTGACCTAGGGACTTGCGAAGCGCGAGGTGTCGTGGCACGTTCTTACCGCTGATTGGCTGCCTAGGTCGGCCACGGTTGCTCTATATTGAAAGTCAAAGCTCGTCGCGCGGCGACCAGACACAGCACGTTGCCATGGCATCACTACGTCATACATGCGCCGCCTCTCATTGGTCCTATTTTTTGTGTGGTGCAGCATACAGAAATATCACACAGACCGCACGCGCTGCAGAACCCAGGAATCCTGGCTTGAATCCCCACCCCTGCTTGTTTCGATCTGGATGAGCATGGTACCGGTGTGCGGTCGTGTACCACTACTGCGTGGTGCACGTTAAAGACCCGAAGCTAGCGGTCGTACTGCACTGACTAAATTTCTCACCTACAGCGAGTGACTCGTTGCAACTTTGAAAATGGCTGACCAACTACACGCTGTCTAAATATCCACACAACCCCAATTATTATCACACACAGACCATTCTCCGGCAAAACGGCAAAATGGATCACGGCGACCTCAAGCAAACAACTCGTGCCGCGAGTCGACGTCCGTGCAAGCCCATGAAAGCAACAACAACAAATTCTCTGGCTTTTAATGCGCAGCTCTTAGGCGCCCGTTTCCGGCTTGAGCGGCGTCGGCGTCGGCCTCGCCGTCGGCGTGACCGCAAGGTCACGTGACCCGTCCTACAAGGTCACGTGACCCCCCCCGAGATCACATGACCCCCCGAGGTCACGTGACCCCCCCCCCGTGCCTTCCCCTCCTCCTCAAGAGCTGCGCTCTAATTCGGCATTACAGGGAGTTGTAAACGGCTTTCATTTTTTTACGTTTTATTTACATGAAATTGAAATGAGCCGCCTTGTCGCTTGACTTTAGTCCTCTGAAACGGTGGCGTGGGGAGGGGGAGATGGGACAAAGGGGACAGAGGAGAAAGATATAGAAATGGAGAGGGAGTGATATGCACAAGGGAAGGCTCGCTGCCCGCACGAATGGAAGCAGCGAGTCGAAAATGTGTTTCCGGTGACCGGGTGGCTTTGTGGGGTGAGAACGTGTCCAGTCTGTGTCGTACACCGGTAGCTCGGTGGAATAGCGTTTAGGTGTGCGTTCCTGTGTACGGAGTGCTTAGGAGAGTCCCAGATGATGTGAGGGCACGTCGCCCGCACTCTGCATAGAGGGCAGAGCGGGCTAGGACCCACATCATCCGGAGAAAAAGGGTGGTGAAATTCGGCTATCTACGTTGGTGTTAATGTTGTTTGTGTTTGGAGCTTGCGGAGGCATATCCTTTCCCATCTAGTGTAACCAGATAGTATAGGACAGTTCTCCGAGCGAAGAAGGGCAGCAAGTCGCCCTTTCCTGGCGAGTCGTGTGGCCTCCCTGCGTTCCAAAAAGTCCATGAAGACCTGAAGTGGATTGGGCTCAGAGGGCGAACGCAGCCTTGTGAGGGTTAAAAGGTATGGAATAAATCCCTCGCGGCTGCATTCGCGTTCTGGTTGCCCTGTATGTCAGCGTGGCCGGGTATCCGCGTTACTACTATTGGCCCCTGTTAAGAATGGAACCTTCGGCAACCTTCTTCCGAGTTTCAACGCTGCGGAAACGAGTCATGAATCTGTCCGGCACCGTCGCCCGCCTGTCTGTTCCTGCACGAAACGAGTCCCGACGAGTCCAGGGCCGTCGGCCGCCTGTCTGAACCTGCACGAGACAGGTCTCAGCGCGTCCGTGACGTCAACGGGACGTGTGTGTGTGCGTGGGGGTTGGTGCGCTCACGAAAGGGAGAGAGGCATGACCTAACTGCGGAGAACTTTGGCTACGACGCACTTCTGGCTACGACGCGGCGGACCTTGCTACGACGCACTTGACGGCGGGTTGCTGCTGCGCACTTGCTGCCCTGGCGGGGAGTGAGGGAGAAAACGGACCCCTATATAAGGCGGAGCGCGAGGCTGCTCCGCAGTTCTCTCGGATTTGACGACTGTATCGCAACCATGTAACTAAACCGTTCGTTACGTTACCAATTCTCCCACCTCCACTGGACCCCTGGGTTCTTCACGTCGGGGAATGGTCGTCGTCACGAGCCAGGAAGCTCCCGGACGTGCGGCTTAAACCCCGCCTCTAACAACTGGTGGCAGCGGTGGGATCGGACCATGCGACATCGTGCTACATCTGCGGGTGAGCGTTTGGACTTTGCTTTGAGATTCGCCAGGCTTCAGATTATGGGTAATTAATTTTGAACTGCTGGGAATCCTTAGTGTTTGACTCGTGCGCTAGGTTTGTGTACAACCTTGCGACAAGTTTTAGAACAAAGCCAAAGCTAAAGAGCAGCGATCATGGATCTAATGAGGTTACTGAGAACAGATTTATTCTGTTTATGTGAAGAATTGGGTGTGGAGGTGGAGCAAAAGATGAAGAAATCTGAGATCAGTAAAGCAATTTCAGAGAGCGCGGAAGCAGATGAAATTAAAATTGCATGGGAACTACTTCAGAACGCTAAAAGTGAGGCTGCAGCGAGAGAGGAACGAGAACGAGAGCAGGCTGCAGCGAGAGAGGAACGAGAGCGGGAGCAGGCTGCAGCCAGAGAGGAACAAGCGCAGGCTGCAGCGAGAGAGGAACGAGCGCAGACTGCAGCGAGAGAGGAACGTGAGCGGGAGCAGGCTGCGGCGAGAGAGGAACGAGCGCAGGCTGCAGCGATAGAGGAACGAGAGCAGGAGCAGGCTGCGGCGAGAGAGGAACGAGAGCAGGCTGCGGCGAGAGAGGAACGGGAGCAGACTGCAGCGAGAGAGGAACGAGCAGCGCTGAAAAGGCTAGAGCTCGAAATTGAACAACAGCGATTAAACTCGCAGAACAGTAGAGTTGGGGCTCCGGTGCGAGCAAGTGAGACCGAGTCGTATCAAATGAAGAAGCTCATGCAGCCGTTTAAAGTTGGGGAAGACGTGGGCCTGTTCTTAGTGAACTTTGAGAGGACATGTGAGAAGTTGAGCTTCGCCCCAGAAACGTGGCCGCAACGGCTTTTGACTTTGTTGCCCTGTGAGGCTGCAGAGGTTGTCGCGCGCCTTAGTGCTGGAGACGCGGACGACTACGACAAGGTGAAGTCCAGCCTTTTGAAACGGTACCGCCTTTCTGCCGAGGCGTTCCGTCAAAGGTTTAGAAACGCATCCAAAAAGAGCAGCGAGGGCTACTCGGAATTCGCTTACGGGCTTAAAACCAATTTGATAGAATGGTTGAAGAGCGAGGAAGTGTACGAAAGCCGAGACAAGGTAGTCGAGTGTGTGTGCCTCGAACAGTTCTTTCGTAGCATTCCGCAGTCAGTCAAGCTCTGGGTGCAGGACAGGGTAGGAGTCGACTCTGTCGAAAGGGCCGCTGAGCTAGCCGAGGAGTACGCAACGCGTAGAAAGCTGAGCGGAGAGGAAAGCGAACCCGGCCGGAGCGATCAGCGCAAGACCTTCCGACAGGGAAACGGCTCGCGAGAAAAGGGGCCCGAGAAGCCAGAAACAGGACAAAAGGTCCCAGAAAAGAGCGGAGATCCCTCGAACGGAGACGAGGCGCGGAAAAGCCAAACAGGGCAGTTCGAGGCAAGGAAGCCATTCCTGTGCTACAACTGTCAGGAGCCAGGACACATAGCGGCCAGATGTAACAAACCGCGGGTTGTGTTCTCGTACGTGAACGGTAGTGACAGGGACCTGGAGCTTCTTCGTCCCTATCTTCACGAGCTCCAGGTGAACGGAAAGCCGTGCAGGGTGCTTCGGGACAGTGCAGCGACGATGGACGTTGTTCATCCGTCGTATGTAACGCCATCCAATTTTACTGGAAAGGTAGTTTGGATCAAGCAGCTGCTCGAAAAGCACAGTGTCTGTCTGCCTATGGCGACAGTAAGGATAACTGGCCCGTTCGGAGAACTGGTGACAGAGGCGGCTGTCTCGCAAACAGTCCCGTTGGAGTATCCCTATTTGTTTTCTAACCGGTCAGATTTCCTGCTGCGCGAAAGGGGTGCATTCCCGTATTGCCTCTTGGGAGTCGGTGAAAGCATGCAACCGCCTGCCATGGCTGTGTAAAGGAGACTGAATGGCCCATAAGATGACCTGGAGTTCCGCGATTTTCGAACGTGGGGTGTACGGCGCAAGTTTACTACATGTCTGCTGGGCGGTGAGTGAGTGATATGCGACGGTGGTTTCACCGTCATCTGCCCGGGCAGCATCTGATTAGATAAGTAAATTTCCTGCATCCGCCTCCAGGGTGGCAAGGGCTTTGATGAGCCGAGTTGCAGCCGCGCGCTTGTGGTTAACAAGACTCGGGCCGTGTGACTGAGGAAGTGGCTCACTTCCTTCGTAGAAATGTGTCTTCCCACGGAGGGGGTGGAGAGGTATTACCGGGGACCTGAGATACAGGATCTTTTAGGTGACTTAGTACAAGTCTGCCGGCCTGGGTTCCCTGGAGGCGAAGTCTCTGACTACTGAGCATTTCGGCAGCTACCTCAATAATAGAGTTGATCTGCGCGTACGAGTGGAGTTGTGCCACTGTGATTTTGTAGGCCAGTGATGACCGCGTGGCTGCACGATTAAGAATTTAAAGGGCTCCTTCCGGCGTATGGGTCAGGTGCAGAGAGTTGTACCCGTACACAGCCTTAGAAATAAGCATTGAGCGGACCAACTGGCGTAGGGGTTTTCCTGTGCACCCCAGGTTTTTCCTGCAGTGCGACAGACGATCTAGAGGCCATGCCTCCAGTGGTCTTTAATAGAGCGCAGCCAGATCTGAGCCCCACCATTCTGATCAATGTTGAGTCCAAGGATGGTAAGGCTGGACTGGTGTTCCAGGGAAATTCCGTGAAGTTGCAATTTGAATTCATCGCCGAAGTTTTTAGGTTGCTCCTGACTGCGAGCTACGATCATGTGTTCAGTTTTAGTGGAGGACAAGGCAATGCCATTGTCCTTAAAAAACCGCACGGTAACGTCCAAGGCGCACTGAAGTGTAAACTGCTGGATGACCAGTGGGGTGCTGGCAGCCCAGAAATTCACGTCTCCATATACAGTAAGCCGAGGCCCTCCAGCTCGTCAAGGCGGAAGGCAAGCTCGACCATGGTCATATTAAAAAGGTTAGGAAAAAGAACTGCCTTGCGGCACCCCTGTGGCATTCAGTGTGTGTGCGTGAGGGGGGGGGGGGTTAATGTAGAGCCCACAACCACCTGGGCCGGTTTGCTCATCTTGCGGACGCGGCCGCGGCTGCGGCCAAGAGGGATTTTTATGTCACGTGACCAGCTCCATGGGGACAAAGAAGTACCTAGCGTCCTTGCCTAATGGCGGAGAAATCCGTATCGCTTCAAGCACAAAAGCCTAATTTCGCTCGCAGAAACTGATTGCAGGGACTTTCATCTGTAGTCCAATTGACCGCCCCTTTATACTGTAGGAGCGGCATGTAAAGTTGCGGGCAGGGAGGGTAAATATCAGCCAAAGCAAAGAAAAAACCACGCGAGATGAAAAACGGTCGCAGCATATTTATATACCTCCGCCAGCGCCGGCGGTTCGCGCTTTCTGCTGTGGTCAAGAGGTTATAGTGCCGGTACTTGTCGTCGCGGCGTCAAAGTTCGGGTTCAAATCGCGAGGGACACATCTTTTTTTGTTTCTCTTTTATTTGTATTTTTCGCGTGTTTTATTTTTAAACTATGATCCTTTTTACGAATCATACTCTTGCACGACTGCGCCTTACACGGTTTTTACTGTTAGTTCCACCTGTACAATCGAAATACCGGGAAGAAGAAAAAGATCAAGGAAAGTTAACGCGCTAATACAATTGTTTCATAATGTTTATATAAAGGAAACCAATAAAACAGCAATCGGTATGGCTTTCACACAAACGGAGCCGAAACAAGCATCCTTTCCCCAGAAACTACAATTTTATGTGTTTTTAAATATACAACGCTCTTGCTACGACTCTTTTCAATAACAGGAGGCGCCTATTTAGCACTAATAAAAACTGCAGCTGTGCCAATGAAAAAAATCTTCCACAAAATAAGCAAAAAGAAAAAAAGAGCAGCAGCTGTGGACGCATTGATTGAGCGAAATACTACAGGCAAGGCAGCAAGTCAAACGTCTGAGAAAGTCATAAAACCGAAATAAAAGAGATCATATTTTTACTTGCATGGACAGTGATGAAAGGTACACTTTTACTCTTTACACTTTGCTGTGGCAATCGTTTTGTAATATTAACAATTCACTTGTTGAATTTTAGTTAGAATAGCAGATGATCACAACCGAATGCAAAAATGAATCAGGCGTCGACATCGTAAACCATCTCCCTAACGCGAACACCTGAAATGACTTTGGATCAACAAATGGAATTAATTAGAGCAGTTGGAAAACGAAAACAACAAATTCTAGAGAAATTCAGCAGCACAGCTACCTGGGGAATGAAGAGCGGGCATGGGAAGATATTGTCAACTTTCCGCGGAGTGCACGGCAGATGCAGGAGGCGTGGTGGAAGTTGGTAAAGAAAGCCGGACACATGTATGTGCTCTTTCGAGGTCATAAACAATGAACTGGTGAGTCAGCACTACCCACCCAATGATTTTATAGAGCTCATAGGACATTGTCTACATTCTTAGTTGGAGCGCAGTCAAATACAAGAAGAAAAAAAAAGTTCCTAGCGCGATTTGAATCCGAAACTTTCACGCCGCGACGACAAGTACCGGCGCTCTAAACTTTCGACCACAGCAGAAGTCGCGAGCCGTTGGCGCTGGCAGAGGTATATAAATATACTGCCACCGTTTTTATCTCGTGCGTTTTTTTTTCTTTATTTTGGCTCATATTTGGCCTTGCTGGCAGTAACTTTACCTGCCGCTCCTGCAGTACAAAGGGGCGATCAATTGGACTCCAGTTGAAAGTCCCTGCAGTCAGTTTCTGCGAGCGAAATTAGGCTTTTGTGCTTGAAGCGATACGGATTTCTCCGCCATTAGACAGGGACGCTAGGTACTTCCTTGTCCCCATGGAGCTGGTCACGTGACATAAAAATCCCTCTTGGCCGCAGCCGCGGCCGCGTCCGCAAGATGAGCAAACCGGCCCTGGAATTAGCGATCTTGTAGGAATTACTTAATGAAATTTAAAATGCGACCGGTAAATCTAAGGTGTTCAGCAGCGCGGATCACGGTGTGATGAGGAATTGTGTCGAGGGCTTTCTGCACGTCGGCTGCTACGATCGTGCGAAAACTGGAAGTGGACCGTGCGATAACGTTGTGATGTATTAGTGCAAGGCTATCCTGTGTGCATAGGTCAGAATCAGAATCGGTTTATTTTGTCACAGCGCTTTTACACACGTGACAAGGGGAGCCAGGAAAAAAACTGCAAGTTTGCAGCTTGACGGGTTCCTGCCCCCCAAAACACAGGGCAGAGCGGCACTGTCATCAAAAACACACACAAAAATAAAACAGTGAAAATAACTTACGTAACATGACATCTATCAATAAAATAAGTAGCATCTCAATACACATTGAATTAGATAGATATTACAAACATAAGACAAACATTGTAGTCATTACAGGAAAGTTCAAATTTTACGGACATTTAACGAAAGTTTACCAACACTCACCTCCAGACACGAAAGAAAAACACAACAAAGATAACTTATATAAGATGTTGTATAAAATAAGTGTCATTGAAAGTAGGTTGCGCTTCAAAAACAGACTGAAGTAGAAGATATAATAAACACAAGACAAGCATTTTCACTCAATATAAGAAAGCCTGAGTTGTATGGGCATTTAATGAAGGTGAATCAACTTCTTGGGAATATAAGGTGTTTAACAGTAACGGTAATCTGTAACTCAACCTCTGGAAGCCAAAATTAGTTCTAGACGATGGGATTCGCCATGGATGCCAATGACGTGAGGGATATAATGATACATTATTTTCAAGTTTAGCAAGGTCAAAAATTACTGTAATGTGTTCTCTTAAGGCACGATGATATGTGACAGTTAATCTATTAGAGTAAATGTTGGATACGTCAAGTATTTTATGCTTTGTAAATAAAGGAAGAGAACTATAATCACGTGGGACATCTTCAATTATCCTTATTGCTTTTTTTTTCTCATTAACCTCAACCTGTCAATGTTACTTTTTGTTGTTGTCCCCCAGACCAGATGGCCATAACAAAGAATTGAATGAAAAAGAGAATTATATATTAATTTTTCTATAGTTACAGGAAATACTTTCTTATATTTCTTCACTATTCCAACTACTTTACAAAGTTTTTTATGTATGTAAAAAACGTGGAGATTCCACGACATGTTTTCTGAGAACACAACGCCGAGGGTCTTCACGCTGCCAACGCATTCTACTATATTTGGCCCAAAGTACAAATCACTGGACAATGCGATTCGTGATCCTGGACATTTAAAAAGGACTGCTTTTGTTTTGGACGGATTTATAGACAGAGAATTTATGGCGACCCAGTGTTTTAACTTGCGTAAAAAAAAGTTTCCTTTGGAAGTGAGTATATCTTCTCTTGAGTCAGAAAAAAAGATGCTGGCATCATCTGCATACATAATCAGCTTGGCGGAAGTTTCTATATTTGTGATATCATTGACGTAAATAATAAACAACAGGGGACCTAATATGCTTCCCTGTGGAGCCCCAGAGAAGATGCGCTGCATGTTGGATGACGAGTTTCCAATCTGAACATATTGGTGGCGATATTGTAGGTAGGACGCAAGAAGTGATAAGGGAATACCACGTATACCGTAACATTTTAACTTGTCAAGAAGACTCTTGTGGTTTATTCGATCGAACGCTTTGCTAAAATCTATGAAAATCCCTAAAGCTAAAAGTTTATTCTCAAAATTTTCTAATATTAATTCTTTCTGTACTAGTAAAGCTGTTTCTGTGGATCTATGTTTTCTAAAACCGAATTGCGATTCCGTCAACAAGGAGTATTTACCCAGAAAATTGAAAAGTCGAGAGCACATTATTTTTTCAATGGGCTTTGAAAAAATAGGAAGGATGGAAATTGGACGGTAGTTACTCAGATCATTCCTATCCCCACCTTTATAAAGAACAGAAACTTTAGCGACCTGCATCCTCTTCGGGAATATACCGGATGATAATATAAGATTATACAAATGAGTTAAGCATGGAAGTATCAAATCCAAGACAAACTTCACAGGTCCGATTTGGAGATCCTCACAGTCATGACTACGGCTATTTTTTATATTCATAAATGTGGAGAAAACTTCGCCTTCATCAGTAGGATTTAAAAAAATGGTTTCATTGCAGGTGGTAAAATTATTTATGGCTGTACTGTTATAAGTACTGTTTCCCACACTTACAAAATAGTCATTGAATTTATTGCTAAGTTCGGTACCGGATACTTCCCTATTATTAATGGTCATGCTTTCAATACCGTCATGGTTTGGGTTCCGCATTAAGGAGTTTAAACGCTTCCACATAATTTCGGGCTGCCTAGGGCGGAATCCGGTTTGCATAGGATGTTAGCCTCTAAGAGCCGCGTGATGCGAGTGAGGACCATGCGTTCCATCACTTGACAAAGGTTAAAGGTTAAGGAGTTCCTCACTCCAAGTCCCTCACTAACATAAGTGACCTACGCCCCCGTAGGTCGCTTAGTGAGGGACTTGGCCGGTTTTGGGATGGGCATGATGGTAGAGAGCTTCCAGTTGTTGGGGAGCACTCCTGCTTGCTATACGTCATTGAACAAGTTGAGGAGATCTTGCAAGCCTTCCTCTGGGTGATTGCTGAGAGCACTAATCGTTATGCGATCTAGGCCAGGAGCGGTGTTGCACTTGGCTCTGCTAAGTGCAAACACCAGTTCCCCCATGGTAAAAAGCGAGCCCTCGGGGAGATCTAGTCTCCTTTGGATGTGGTAGTAGTTTGGAGGGGACGGAGGGGGCAGGTTGGGGAAAGAACATCTCCGCTGGCAGCTTCACGAACTCGTCCTCCTGGGTGTTCAAATAGAGGGCCAGGTTGCAACCCGTGTTCTTGCTCTTAGTTTTCCCGGCCATTCCCTTGCTATTTGCGCCAGACCTCCTCGAGTCCCGTCTTTTCGTTGAAATAATTGCAGTCTTTTTCCACGTGGATCGGCTGAGCTCCAGGGTATATTGCTTCGATTTGGCGGTAGCAAGGTTCAGTTTAATATTGAGGCTTTTTCTTTGCTTGTCCTTACAGTAGAATTGGAGTACCTGCAGTCGGCTCGCCCACAGGTTGAGGAGATGAATGTCTGGGTTTGGAGAGTCTTCCTTGATTTGGTATGTTGACTGAGCTTTGCGCCGGGCGTCTTGGATGCAGAGGGTAAAGTCCGGGATTGAGAGGGTGGAGAGGGCCTTACGGAAGGTATCCCACTTGAATAAATAAATTCTCTCGCGTGGGCTGCAGCCGATGTAGAGTGTGGTGCGTAGAAGGACGTGATCACTGGGGTCCGGGCAGACGTACCATCACGTCCGAAAGCCCGAGGATGCCCAAGTGAGTTCCGGAGAAGTATCGTCCTGTCGTGCTGACGCGCCAAAGCAAGTAGGAGTGTCGTCGACATTGAGAAGCTCGATATCATGTTTCTTGCAGAGTGATGCAAGGAGGCATCCTCTGCGATCCGTGTTCTTGTAGCCCCATCGCTTGTCGGGAGTACTGCAGTCGCCGGTGAGGATGACAGGGTCGGATGTATTAGTCATGATGTCGGCAATGCACGCACAGTCATCAGAATCCGTGTGGGTGGGGCGGAGATAGACATTATAAATACAGATAGTCTCGCTTCCGAGTCGAATTCTCACTCCGACGATTTCCTCTTCTTCTCTGTTGAGACGGGACATGTCGAGCAGGAACTGGGGCAGTGTTTTCTGACGAGGGTGAGGACCACGCCCGGTGTTTCCGGTGAGCCACCGAGGTTTTTTCTACAGGAATGTGGAATGGAGGGTGCTTTGAGGGTGAAGTGTCCCGAGATGGTGATGGTGGGGCTTATGGTCTCTTGAAGTAAAATGACCACGGGCGCGTCGTTTTTCATTCGTTCTATGCGGAGTTTGATTTCGGCGGTCATAGTGCGAATGCCACGCCATTGGAATATCCAGGGAGGGAGTGCTTGTCGTTTCGCTGTTGGATTTACGGTGGATAAAAGAAGGGGTTTATCCATTCAGTCGGTTGCTGATGTTTGCCAGCATCTCCTTAACTTCTCTCATGAAAATTTCTATGGCGTCTTGCCTCGCTTCTAAGTGTGTCAATCGGGCTTCGGTGGAATTTATCAAAGTGATATCGCAGGTAATGTTTCTGGTGCATACCTGTGACGATTCAGTTGGAGGGATCTTCCCAAACGTCATGGGTGGTTTGGTGCTCTGTCCGAAGCAGGGCGGAGATGACCAAGCGTTGATTGGAGGCGGGCTGCCGGAGAAGGAGCAGGAGAATGCGTACGCAGGGTGTGTCAATTGTGGAGGTTTGGTGGATTCATCCGTGAACGGAGGAGCTAGGTCTTGGAGCAGCTTTGTGCTGCCCCGGAGTGTGCCGGATGGGGAGATTCTTCCGTCGGGGGAACTCGAGGCTAGTGACCGGGTGGGGACTGTCGCAATTCCGGCATTATGGAGGGGAAATGCGCTCTTCCCTGCCGTCATGGCTGCGGCCGGATTCGCCGCACCGGTGCGTATTCTTGGCACAGACTTCGGGTTTATGGCCCAGTTCGTGGCATGAGAAACAGACAAGAGGGCGAGGGTGATATTCAGAGACTAGGTATGCTTCCTAGAGGAAGAACACGTGCCGGGGGTGCCTTTTCCTCTAAGGTAACCAAAACAGTTTGTCCGAATTCGCCTATTATCCGGGCGGCTATGATCTTGTTTGTTTTGCATTCGAGCCCTTGCATCAGGCTCACTGGCGTCTGCTCCAGCCCCTGCCAGTAGAGGGAAATGACTCCCCGAGACTGACCCGGAGGCGTACAAGCATTCCATATCTCGCACAGCCCATGGCCATACCCCTTCCCACGTGACATGACGTCACTTCCGACAACGCACTTTGGTATATGTCACGTGACATGACGTCACTTCTGCTTTAAAACGAAACCAGTAGTTTTATTGGTCAGCAAAATGTCACATGACGCGAGTGACGTCATGTCACATGACATGACGTCACTCGCGCCGCTGTGGTAAGGCAAACATGGCGCCCGCCGCCTGAAACACGAAGCTTACGCGGTCGATGTGGTCGGAGCTGAAGCCTGAAACACTTGAAACGCGAAGCCTACGCGGTCGATGCCATCGCGGCTGAGACGCTGTGAACGCGGTGCCGCGAGGGTCTGAACACTTGGTGACGCAACCCGCAGTATGCGACGTCTGACATCGTGCTTCAGGAGTGCGTAAAAGGCGCAAGTACTTTTCTCCTTAGTGTTCCCAAGTCGTCGCTTCATAAGGGCGAAGCACTATGACCCCTTACTAAAATATAGACGAAAAAATAAAAGACTGAAATTCTTGTTTATGATATGGAATAATCTGCTTTTGGTTGACAAAGATAGTTATTTGATACCGCATAAGTCGAGGATCTCTAGAAATAAGCACAGTCGTACTTTACAACAGTACCGGTGCCTGAAGGACTGCTTTATGTATTCATTTTTTCCATTGACTATCAGCGATTGGAATCTACTCCCGGAGGCGGTGGTTTCCTGTCATTCCTTATCCTCGTTTTGCGATCGAATTGATAAGTACACTGATGACTCACTGTATTTCTAGCCATGTTTTTCTTGTGTCACGGTTGCTAAATATTTGTACTTTATGGTATTGTTGTAATAGCTGAGTGGTGATGTATTGTATAGTTGTTTTTATGTCTTATTTATTAACCCACACCTATTATAGTCCTACATAGGACTGATAGTATGTGAAATAAAAAATAAATAAATGCTACCAACGCCTACCGCTGGTTTCCGAAGTCGAGCCTTCTTTCGATGTCACCTCTGGTGTAGACTTCACTCTTGCTAAGCAGGTTCGTCACCGACGCGGTGGATGTGAACCATGTCATGCATAAACCCTCGCCTTTTTTTATACGAAAATATGCTCTGTCGTCACGAACGCTTGCGCTGACCCACAAGCTCAATTTGAAGTAGAGCCAGCATTTTTATTTCGCCAATAAGCTGTCATCGCATCACCGTTACTCGCGGCGTCGCAGGTCTTCGTGCTTGCCTTTCAGCGGTGCCGCGCTCTCCCAACCCAAAATAAATGTCGCTATGTCTACAACTGGTCGACACTCGAACCGCAAATTCGGGAAGTAGAAAAGGGATTAGCTTAGTACCGTCAGAAACGCTCGTGCCATTGGAAAACCTTTGATGGTCGAGGTACGCGGATGACGATACGCATGCCCCGTGGAACTACGAAGAGAAGAAACAAGAGGTCATACTTGGAACTCGGGCAGCTTTTATTTCACCAAGTTAAATATATAATTGCAATGCAGTGCTCGTTTTAAAGAATATTATTTTCTTAGTTCCTTTGAAACAACCGAGGCCTTAAGATGAGGCACATAATGCAGAAATGAACAGTGTGAAGATGTGGGAATGGTATGGCTATGAGCTGTAAAGCAAAATGGCAAGTTCACACTGAAAAGCAACAGTTTACATGATCATTAAAAGCAATTGACGAATTGAAACAATAGTTCCTCCCGAGAACTAGGATAAAGCAAGCGACATGTCGCCTCAAACGTGTAAGGTAAATGAAAGTTGTAATTTTGGAAGCCACTATTGGGGAGGAGGGGCGACCGTGACGCCCCAAGCTGTTAACTTTAGAACTACATGGATGGGGACAACAAATACAATGACTCAGCGCTCGGCCGACATAACCGAACGCGGCGTCAGCGTTCGGCTGGAGTATGTGTTCTCCTGTGAGGGGAGGAGGGGCTCTTTTGTTTACACTCCGGCCTGCATGAACAATGCAGCATGCACGATCCCAGCTCAGCACAAAAGCCGAAGTGGGTCAAGTTCGCATTCTCTGTCGATTGTTAGTATTTTTTACGTTAAACTGTGCCCCGCGCTCTATTGTAGAAGATGACGTGGACATGCCCATAAGGCCCGTGGCCATGCGCACAGGCCTTGTGTTGAGTAAACACCGACCGTGGGGAAAACAAACGGGTTTGAGCGCCCCCTATAGTTCGATCTCCTGCCCAATAGCCTATTCACGTAAAAGCTGGTTCACACACAAAACTGCTTACGACCAGAGTGGCTGAACAGTCACACAGTCACAAGAGACTTAATACCGGTTTCAAGCCATTCCTGCCGTAAGCAGTTGCAGGTGTTTGGAACAGCCTGAACTTGTTACGCCTCCGCTGTAAACACCAATTGTAAACAATTAATAAACCTCTTCCGTTCTTATTTAATTGGCACCATGTCGGATGGAGAATTTCAAATCACATTGGCGCGCAAGAGCCCGAGACTAACACGGCTGCAAAATAAGGAAAGATTTTAAAAACTCGTGTCGGGTTCGAAATCGCACCCAACAATCCTGGAAACGGAGCAAACGTTTGATTGTACATGTTCGAATGAGCAGCTGTGTTTTTCCTTCATTAATCTAGACAGTTTGAATGGATGTAGCCACTGCCCTTGTACATAACATGTGGCAATGAGCATAAACAACGGCGGATGCATCCAGTATTAACATCAGAAGGACGAAAACACTTTAGAGAGCACCTGGACTACGACATGAAGCGTGCAGTCTTCTGCCGCGCATATGAACCCTCCGTGTACGACCCTCTTTCAATCTCTTTTGTTCTCCGCTTTTGAAGTATGTTTAGGGATGCCAACAAAAGAAGAAACTTAGGGCTAAGGACATTGGGAACTGGTCACTGGTTCATGCTCAACAAGTGGTGCCGGCGAGTTTGTGCCCGACTACATTGCTGAGCTGCGTCGTGTCGCTCAGCACTGCGAGTAGACCACGAACGGCTTTATTAGGGGCGACCAGGTCACTCCGCGTTTCCCTATGGGAGCGCGCGGGCCAAGAAATATCACGTGAACGGCTTGGAGGGACCGAGTGCTCCGCTAGGCGCCGCCATCATAGAGTAATATAGTAAACGTAAAGAGAGGACACAGGAGCCGATTCGCGGCCCAGATAGTGCGTTTAATACCCTCCGCTACGTGGCGCTTTTCTGCAATTTGGTTAAAATTAATTAAAAGTCTTTCTGTGAAAAAATTTTTTTAAATGGCAATGCTTTAAAATTATTTAAATTACTTAAAACGATTAAATAGTTTAAATCAAATACGCCACAAAAACCACATGATGAATGGCGCCCGCCATGGCCTGCCTGCCTGCACGCCGTCGCCTCTGCATCATTCTGCATGGCCTCTGCTCGTTCCTGGGTCGTTCGTCTGTGCCGTGCGTGCCGTCCGTCTGTGCTTTCTGCTGCATCATGTTCGGTCGACTTTGCATCAATCAAGGTGACGCATGACCGCCCGCGTGCTCGCATGCTTGGCGTGAATTCGTGGAGCCGATCGGTTCGAGCTTCTCGCGCTGTTGTTCCTGCCGGGCTGTCTGGCTGCACTTGAACGTGTGTGCGTGTTGATTTTCGATGAGATTGTTTTAAAAAAAATTTAACTTACGACCCGGCACACGACATTGTCCATGGGTTTACAGATGACGGTGTTGAACGAACCTCTAACATTGCAGATAGCTTTGGTTGTTATGCTGTCTGGAATTTCAAGGAGGTCCTTTTTGCCCCTTGCATACACTGTTGTGCACACTCCAACAACGTCTTCTGTTTAACGCAGTCTCCTCATTTCTCTCATTTGGGAGCTTAAGACTGTTGGCTTCACAGTAAAGGCTGTGGTCTGTGGTTAGGCGGCTTCAAACGTAAGCTTGGTGTGTGCGTTGATAAGCCATTTTTTGAAGTTGACAACGAACACGTTTACTTTGTCTTTGATGTTCCGCACCTTCCCAAAACAACCAAGAGCAATCTCCAAGCACACAAACTTTGCATTGGAAATGAGGTCATTGAGTGGTCTTCTATTGTTGAACGTTATTGGTCTATCTATGAGATGAGCTTGCAATTGAATCCGAAACTTACTGAGAGACACATTTTTCTAAGAACCTTTCTGTAACATGAAAGAAAATTGTGCCCCACAGGTACTGAGTGCCTCACTCTTTCTTGCAATCATATCCCTTGTTTATGCCAAGGAACTTCCTGAGGCAGCCATGGCTACAGCCTATTTCTGTGATAGGATGTGCATACTTTTTTATTGTCTAAACAGCTCAAAAATTCAAGAAGACAGGGCAGAAGTTGCGTCATGCAATTCTGAAGGGAGAATCTGAAATACTTGATTTTCTCCACCAGTAACTCGGATGGATTTCAGCATGGCAGTTCCAAAGTAGGAGGCAGCCATAAGCCATCATAGGGTGGCAAGTTACTATAAAAAGTGTCCTCATGCTCTGGGATGAGCTTTCAAGCAGCCATGACTTTAAGTTCCCACTTACACGACGCCTGCGGCAAGACACGCTTGAGAACGTTTTTGGAGCAATATGCGACAAATACTTGGCTGCAACACAAACCCAAATGTGCATCAGTTCACCTCAGGACTAAAGCACCTATGGATAAAGAAACTGTTTAAACTGTCGGACAATGAAAACGTAGAGGGTGACAAGGCTGACCTCCTAAAGGAGTTGCAAATATCTTCGCACCACGAAAGTTTAATTTCAGACATTGTGGAATGTCTTCCAATTGATAACTTCCCGCCACTAGAGGATATTTCTGAGCTGGCATCAGACATCAGGTCTAACATAATTGATGACTCGTCCACTTATTACGTTTGGGGCTATTTGATCAAGCTTTTGCTTGAACAGACAACTTACAGCTGTGGCTGTTCTCAGCTGCTATCGGATGAGTCTAATAACTTGACCAGGCCTCACCAGTACTGTCTTCTTCTTAAAACATACCACGTGCCTGGACAATTCTTGGGGAACAAGGTAGTACAATCACAGGCTGCCTTTCATTTCATTCAGCAACTAGAAAATCACTTTCTTCCCATAATAGAGAGTGTGACACATGTTTGAGGAGTGTGTGCCGCCTTGTATCGCACACTTGAGGTCTGGGTGGTTTTAGCCTTTGCCCAGAGGAGTACCACAAAGGTACTCCTCTGGTGGTACCTTTGTGGTACCTTTGTGGTACCACAAAGGTACCACAACGAGACAGGTTTAACTGTTAAATAGCGCATTAACAGAGGCGGTTGCCAAACCAAAAACACAAAGTGCTTATTAAGTGGGTGGTGCAGCTTGCTCGCCAAATATTTGTTTCCCTTTTTCCAGCGAATGTGCATCACGGCTTCCTAACAAAAATATTTATCAACTTTCTACAAAATTTTGATAGAAAATAGTGTATAGAGGCTAAAAATATTTGAAAGAAAATGTATCCACTTTTGTATCCACTCTCCATAGTTTTTAAGCCGCTTTTTTCTGAAGCCATATTTCTTTTCTGAACAATTTCGGGGAATATTTAGGGACGTTGAATTCGTCAGATTTCGAATAGAGTTCTCATTCTTTGGTAATGTCTTGCTCGCAGTGAGTTTGAGGCTATGCAAATGGGTGTTTTTTATATTTGCCGGAAATCGGGAATTTGTACTATTCGGTGTGTGCTTCGCACACTTAATAAAATCTTATGACTGGTAATGATAGCGATGTTTTATATATTTCTGTACTTACTTCCCGTGCCCAAGTCGGCGTGAAAGTGAATGGATAATTCAGCATGTTCTCCGTGGAAAGTTTTTGTTAACTTGGTTCCGCTAAGAATCTTTTACGAAGTGTACGATATGACGAACTCCTTCATATTAATTTATTTTTGTGAGTATCTGTTCCGTATAAAACATACAGAGCTTCTGAAGTAGATCATGTATACATGAATGTAGTCCAATAAAATGTTTTCGAACCACTTACTGTTGTTGACCCCAAAATGCTCCACCAGCCAGGAGTCAATGCGGCGATTGTGTAACTTCAATGCTTTACAATAGAAAAAGAACAAGAAATATACTTCTGCTTTGTGAAGTAAGTTGAAATATTGTTTGACGCATTTTGCACGGATTCTATCGTAAAAAATAAAGCAAAAGTGCGTCAATATTAAAAAAAAAAAAAACAGCGGCTTTGGGAGTCAAGGAGCTCCCGAGAGCCGAGCGAGGCGGGGAGGAAAGAGAGAGAGAAGGGTACCGGAGAACCGGAGCAGAAACGCCCAAACCGAAACCGAAACTAACTTTACCGGAAACGGAATCAGATTATGCTTAATACCGTCCGCTAGGAGCGCTACCTGTCACTGTTTTATCTGGGCCGCTGGGGCCTATGACAGTGTCCGCTCTTTACCTTGTGTATATTACCCTATGCCGCCATAGCGTAACACCAAAAGCGCGGCGGTCGCTATAGAAGTCAATGGGAGCGTGTGGAAATAACGTTCAAATACATCGCGTCTCACGCGTGCGTTTCAACCTTGACAGTGTTTTTTGAAGTCGGTCTCAGCTGAGGCGCTCTTTCGAGCGAGCCGGACCAGGAAAGGCAAAATCAAGAGCAGTACAACAAAAAGACCAAAGCGTTGTATAAAAAATGCTGAGTTATTTTTATTTGTTTCTGCCATCTCGCCCTATCACGAGCTATCACCCATCTCCAATATTTTCCGAAATTCCCTCCTTTCAATGAGACCACAGGGGCAAACACACAGATGATAAAGGCGGTTTCTTTCCGTTGATGGGCGCCCGTCCCGCCTGTCTGCTTCATGGAAGGGTCCTGACGTCAACATTAATTCGAACCTAAGCCACCAATCAAACTTTCCTCAGAAAAAAAGAACGCTGACCTTTCGCTTGCGTGGAGCTATTTAATACCTGCATGAGTTTACACTTTCAACCGTGAGGCGAAGGTTCAAGGAAAGTGATTATCTACATCACAGTTGTTTGTTTGCTTGTTTGTTTCTGGTTCAACCCAAGAGGGTAATGCAACTGTGAACGGGCATTAGCCCATACCAAGGAGTCCACAGTGCCTCTATGTCAGAAAAAGAAAAGAAAAATTACACGATCTTCCCGAGGGGAACCATGGGGTGATGCGGAGCATCGCGGATCGTAATTAATTTACCCTTCTTGACTGATTTCTTTTGGCCGGCCGGATTTGGGCTGCGGCGGACGCGAGCGGCCCAGAAACGCTAGCAGACGACAGCCGCAGAGTTGCGGGGAAAGCCCACCCCACTGGAAAGCCCTGGCGTGGCGCTGCGACCCGCGCGCTCAAAACTATCCTCCTTTCACTCCTCCGGGGGACCGCGCGCAGCGCGCTACCGCTGCTTATATTCACACTTGAAGGAGAGGAGACTAGAGGAGGAGAGTCTGCGCATGCGCGCGCGGTGTGAGTAGAAGCGAACGCACGCGAAGTGCACGCAGCTGGTAGAGAGAGGGAGAGCGGAGAGAGTAACGCGCAGCCGTTGGAGAGAGGGAAGGAGGAGAGTTGCGCATGCGTAGTGTGAGTGCGGACTACGACGCCGCGGAACATAGACCCGAGTAGTGATGCTCCGCACCTAAAATAATAAATAACTAAAGCCGGTACATAAATGAAGAGTGTCCTTGAGTTGTGAGAAAACACAAATCGAGTTAGATGCTCTGCAGGTGGGCCGTGACGTTCTTGGTGAATGTTCGAAGTGAAACACTGTCGATTGGTGGTGAACTGGTGACTGGCGTGGAGGGGCCTCGAAAGGTGCACTGCACGGGGTGCGAAAAAGTTCTAGTGACGAAGCGTACGGGTTAAAATGGGCTGCAGTCTACCAGTGCGAGTACATCGCAGGGAGGAGGCAAAAGGAAGCGAGGAGTCCGAAAAGTGGCTAGGAGCGGCGTGGTCGCTATACTTGACGTCGATGTTGAAGCGGGTCCCTGCCGACTGTACGGAGGAGGTGCAGTGCTCGATAGGATGGTGTTCGGGGGTCAAGTTGTGGCGCCTCATAATATGGTAGGAAGCGCGACGTTGCACCGACCCTAGGGAGGCAACAAGTTGCCTGGTTGCCGAATGCCACACCGAGCAGCAAAGCTCCAGGACGGGCAACACCAGAGCTGTGAACAGAAATCTGGGCACATCGGGACTGGCTCTTCCTGTGGTCCGAATGACGACGCCAAGGAGTCACCTTTTTCCGGACATGACGTTTTGGACAGAGAGGTGGAAATCGAAATGCTGGTCGATGATGACACCTAGGAGCTGGATAGGCGTTGTTCTTGGGGTCTCCACTCGCTTCAGGAAAAGTGTTGGAGGGGTCGCAGGTTGGCGCCAGGCAGTGATGTGCATGGTAGCGCATTTGGTTTAAATTTAGGGGAAGTTTGTTCGTTATCTTTTGACCAGAGAAGAATGCGATCTAGAGCAGCTTGTAGCTTTTTACCGAACGTACAATCGCTATAACGATGAAAAAAGTCCTTAGAATACAGCCGATTATCTTCAAAACGTCGCCGGTCGTGGAGGGGACACACAGATACACACGTGAAAGCGTCTGCTAGTGTGTTTAAGCTACAGCGCCAGAAAACGCGTAATACTCCAAACTTCGAGTCATCAAAATACGTATCCACGCGTGAATGGGTGGAGCCCTTCTTCAGCTGTGCCTCAAGTTTGTTGTTGCCTTATGTTGTTTTTATTCGTGCTAGCTGTTCTTCACTCCGCGTTATTTGTGGCATAAAAAAACAGACAGACGTTATTTTCTAATCTATATATTTTTTTAACCTTTGTGCATTGCTAGTCAAAGTTTTGGTATGCGATATTTGATTCGACGCTTAAAAGAGAGAAAGAGACAGGAGGGAGGGAGAAAATAAATAAAGGTTTTGGAGAGATTAATTTACCATTCGAAGTTTTGGCCACTATTCCTCGATTCGAATTGGATTCGAGTTTGAATTTCACTATTCGTACACCTCTAATAGATAAAAATGGTACTAAGAAAAATATTTTGAGAATATTAGCATCTTAAATTCCGAGGTAAACAAAAAGTAAAGGGTATAATACTCCGTATTTTGAAAAGAGAAAACCGAATGCTGGCGTTATCAAGCAATTTTTTTTCTTCCTTTGGTTGGTTGGAAAATGTCTTTATTATAATTATATAAAGTTGATTTTCGCTCGTCGAACCTGACTTCTTCAAGCAGTCGTCTTCTTTAAGCAGATAAACTTATGTTGTTTTTTTAGGTGAACTGTGTGAATTTGGTTTTCTCCACGTATGGGAATCAAGGGTTGCCTTGCAATGCTCGGGGGATCCAGTGGGCAGGCTATTCGGTTGCATTTGAAGTGGTAATGCCTCTAGGGCTTTCCGTCTCGTCTTTTAAAATGCGGGGACAGTCCCAGAAGACGTAGGTCACAGAGGCGGTCTCCTCGCAGTATTCACAAGGGCTCTCGTCCCTGGGTTGGATCGAGGGTCCTGCTTCTGAGTCCTGAAGTTCTGGCACTTGCTGATTCGCTGCTTGTCTGCTTTTCTTGAAAATGGCTCTGCGTTCGGGAACCATTGCTGTATGGGTGAGTAGTCTTCTAAGGCATATTTTCTTCTAACGGGTGTAGTTATCCGCTGGGAAGGGATGCGAGTCTTCTCGAAGGAGCCTCCCGAGCCACTCGCGGCGTGCCTGGCGTTCGACAGCCTTCAATGCCGAAGGGTCACATTCTTCTGCTTCTGGTGGGATTGAAGATCCAGTGTCCGATGTCTGTACGTCGTCGCTGTCAGTGTCAAGGCCGGGGAATTGAAGAGGAGGGAGAGAGACCCGTGCGGCAGCGTCCGCGGCGTCGTTCCCGGGTATTTCCTGGTGTCCCCGGATTCACGTTATGGTCACTTGTCTTCATTCCCTTCTGTATATGCGTGCAAATGCTTTGACGGTTTGTACCTTTTTACTTCTGCTCAAGGGGTTACAATACTCCTCGAAAGCCTTCTTGGCGTCTGTGTAGATGTAGATTTTCTTGCGTGGGCTGAAAGCTGCGGTTTTGATGGCCAGCTGGATGACCATTAATTATGCTTGTTTTACTCCCGTTCTAGGTGGTAGCGTTCTTGTGGCCGTGAATTGGTCCTTGCATCTGTGTGCTTCGGTGGCGACTTGAGGCTCTACTTTTGATGCATCGGTGTTGTATATATCTGCCTCGATGTCTTCACGTAAGTTTTGGAGGTCATGGTTGTGTTTCTTAGCTGCTGTTTTTCTTCTTCCCGTTTGCTCTTTGCTAAGGTTTTGTGATAAAGGCTTCGTGTCCACAACTGTCTCATCCTCCCACGGTGGCGGGGTAATCAAGATAGGTGTGTCCGGGCATTCGATGTCTAATTTTATCAGGATGTTCCTGCCAGTAGTCTTCTGCAACCTAAGTACTTCACTTATTTTATCCTCTTGAGTCATATCTCTGAGACAGTCCATTCCGGCAATTATTTCCAGTTCTTCAATTTCTTGGTGCATTTCGGTAACCCGGTGACGACCCTCATCGCCATACGGTGAAGTACCTCTAGGCCCTTCCGTTGCTCACTGTTGAGGTGAAGGTAGGTAATTCCGTACGTGGCTTTTAATACTAACAAGACTCTGACTAGTTTTTTTTTTTTTTTAGTGTGTGCTTTTGCGCTTTTTAGGACTTGCTCGTGACAAATTAGATTTTCCCGAGTGTAGCTTTCCAGTGGTTCTAATTCAACGATACCATTTGCTTGCTCTGCCATTCTCTTGAAAGGCAACTCCCAGGATTTTGACAGAGTCGGTTCTTTGTAAAGGGGGGGGGGGGGGGGCGTTGACACTTAGTCGCAGGTTCCGTTATCTTTACTGTCTCTCTTATTTGCTATGGTAACAGCCTTGTCTGGGGAGAGCCTCATTCCCACTCTTTGTAGGAAAGAGTGGATGGTGTCCAGTCCTTAGTGCAGGATTTATTATTGTTCTTCTACGTCTCGTTCGTTCGACCAGATAATAATGTCGTCTGCATAGATTGAATGTCCCAGACCTTCAACCCTTTCTAGTGCAAAGGCTAAGTCTGCCATCACCATGTTGAAAGCACTGGTGATAATACCGCTCTTTGTGATACTCCGATTACGTTCTCCTTCGTCGGTCCATGTTCTTCCCCGACTACGACTTCGTACGTCCGGTCTTCTAAGAACGACTTTATAAATATTAGAAAGCGGTCTTTAAGGCCCCGGTTGATGACGCCTCGGACCACTGAATCGTGAGGTACGGTGTCGAATGCCTTTTTAATATCGACTGCAACTAGTGTCCTTGGGTACATGTTCGGGGGTCTTGCCAATATGTCCCTGTGTGTTAGGGCGATACTGTCGACGGTTGCAAGACCAGGTCCTTTTCCAGTACGTTAAAGCGAGCTCTGTTTTTTTTTTTTTTTTACCTGCTCACATTTATGTTTTGTTGCCGTCTGTCGATGGATCTTAACCTCGCTTGCACGTGCCAATGGTAATCCCGTCACTGAAAACAAGAACCGACCGATCGAAACGCACAAATACATGTATGTCACACCGGATTCACCCTCAAAACAAATAAAAATCTAGGTTCGGTCGATGCTTCTGCGGAGAGAGAGAGAAAGAGCGAAGCGGCCCAGCTGCAGTTACGAAGTATAGCGGTATGTCAATTTTATAGTGAGCACCGGATATCCTCCCGCGGTCGGTTCGAGCTCCCCTTGAGTATAGAGGAGGCTATGGGTTGACATTTCAGGTTGTTCTTTGTCCGCGCGGAATCGGAGGGGCGTCGATTGTTGCTCGCAGCTGCGTCGTTGACGGCGATTGTCTGCGGCTTCTTCCCGGAACGAGCGTTCAGGCTCTCGGTTGCGAAGAACCCAGCGGACGGCAAGATCCCCGGTGAGCACTGGCCGTTCGCACGCAACTCGCGACACTTTTCACATCAGCTGGTAAGCTCGTACCAATATTTAAAAGTCCTCGGCTGAGCATGCGATCTCCTCAGTCCAGCACGCGCATGTTTGTTGCTTCGGAAAGCGAGCAAATCACGCACCGTACGCAGGAACACTGAAAATGGAACCGGCCAGGTGCCCTTTTTTTTGGAAAGGTTTGTACAGTGCCTGAACTCGCCTTCGGCTGGTGTGTTTAGCCTCGTGCATTTAATCGCCATTCCTTTGGTTCACATTTTGGCCGCCAGGCCGCGACAATCTTCGCGGCGCACTTTGAAGGGCAGGCAGTATTATACTTTAGTCACATGTTCCAGGGGAAAAAAACAGCTGCCGGCTGGCAAAGACAACGTGCTTTTTGTGTAAGGCTCGCAAAAATATGAGGCGCTGGGGAAAATCAGCCATCGGCATTAAGTCTTAATTTTTAACTCTTTTTATTTACGTTCCGCCTATTAGGAAGCACGGCGAAAAGTCCATGTACGTATACCTGATCTTGCCAAACCATCGTCTCCTATAAAGTCAGTTTCCTGTGGTCACCGCATGTCAATAGGCCTGTTGCACTCGGCAAGAGGAGCACAAGCGCGTCCACAAGACGCGACCATGTAACGTTGACTTCGGCATCTCCAAGGTGCGACCATAATGCTGCATTCCCACCGGTATTCGAATCGACACCGCGAAGCGGATCCGCTCGATTTCATCATCAAGTGCGCGTGAATTTGTACTGTTTTCTAAAGGGAAGCTGAAGTGGTTCTGTATTTGAACAAAAAACTTCAATCGTCTTCATTTGGCTTCCAAAATCACAACTATCTAGATTATTATTATCTTCAATGTGGTGCACAGAGGTTGCAGAAAATCATTTTTAAATTACCACTGAAGCCCCTCCTTCCCGGAGCTTGACGTCGTAAAAGGAGGTTTCGGAATCTCCGCTCCCGCGCATCTTCAGCGCCTATCAAAGCTATGCGCGCGCACGCTTGCTATTTTCGAAAATGGTGAGAAAAAGACATCACGTGTGATGTCAGTGCGGGGCAATGTACCTTGCAAGCTTGCAATTGGACGCACTGCCCACTCGAGCGACACGCACTTGGTGGCCCAAAGAACATTTTATACATTGGTTGCACTGACGTAATTTGGTCCTCCTTTCTGGTGGCCGAACTTCCTCGAGCGTAGCCTTTACTGTGCATATTGTACGAGCAGTACACGAGCGTCGCGAGCGAGCAGAAACGAGTGAGCACAGCTTCATTATACTTCGTTTCACTTTATCTGCGAGCGAAGCCAAAGCTAGAAGCGCGAGACCAGCGCTTTGTGCGTTTCTGCCCAGCTCGCGTGCTCGAGCAAAGCCTGAAGGCACGGAGCTTTCGTGTTCGCGCTTCCAGCTTTGCCTTCGCTCGCACATAAGGTGAAACGAAGTATAACAACGAGTTTTGCCACCAGAAAGGAGGAAGGATATGACGTCACGTGCAACCCATGTATACGTAAAAACTGGTCGGAAGTTTTTCGTTTTTTCTCCCGTTTAGTTGTATTTTTATGGAAAACGAACGTAAAATTTTAATTTACGGAATAAAAATACTCAAAAAGCTCACCTCTAACTCTTTTTTTTACGAACCGCTTTAGTTTTTTCTTTTGAGCAATGCGGTTTACCAGTGTGACACCGCATTCACACTGGCGAGTTAACCGCATCTGCAAAGCGGACGCGAACGCGGTTGCTTAAAGATGCAATACAAATTCACGCGCACTTGATGATGAAAAGGAGCGGATCCGCGTCACATTTCTGATTTGAACACCAGTGTAAATGAGAAAAAAAGAGGTCGTGGTACGCCTAAACGTTCCTTGTGAGTTGTGAATGCGAAAGCATGCAAAGCCGCTCGTCCGCTTCCTTTGTCGTCTGCTGCGTAATTTTCGTCACCGGTCGGCGCGTGTGCTCCCCTGGTGACCTTGGACGCTCCGCCCTGATGGACACGCAGCGCCATGGGGTGAGCGGTCGTGGAAACTGACGAGCGCAGCGGCCAATGGAAGCCCCGTCGACGCGCGCCAGCCAATGGAACCGAAGGAAACTATCTGCCATTTTCGCGCTTCGGACTGATGACGTCAGCTCGCTCCATGAGACAGCTAATGCTTTCACAACAAAAAAAGATAACGAGTTAGAGGTGGATTTTAAAGTACTTTTATCCCGTGAATTTGAATATCACGTTTCTTTTCACCGGAGATGTTTCTAAACGCGAAAAAACACGAAAAACCTCCGACCAGTCGTTACGTCATAAAAGTATCTTTCGACCTCCAAGCGCGTGTCCCTCGTGTGGGTAGCGATCGCAATAGACCTATCTCGCTAAGCGATCCACGCATGCGTGACGGCGCCGTAAGCTTAATTTGCAGAAGGCAGGCGGCAGTGCACGAGACGATTCGTGCCATAGCGCATAGCTCCAGAGAGCTTGTCCCACGTGAAGGAAGACTAAAGTTTACTCGATGCATTGCGGCAGCGGCGGCGTAACGAAACTGGTTGGTTAGATCAGTCTAGAGCCACTAAATGAGCTGCGCTTAAAGTATTGGCACTCCGTTCTCCGACATTGTTGTGGGCGCCGCCATTTTGGTGCTTGTGCTGAGCAGACGCAACTGCCGATCGCCATGATTCAAAACTGCAACTTCCACAGCATGTTTAAACATTGTGGAGAACGGAAAAGCGTTTCCTGCGATAAGGTAGTAAGCTGGACTATTTGGTGAGCATTAAACATGATGATAAACCGCGCGCAAATAGACAGAACAGACGAGGTAAAAGAGAACGTGCTTCTCTTACGTTAATTATCACCTCGTCTGTGCTGTCTATTTGTGCGCGGTCTATCGTCATGTTTCCTGCGATTTCAGATAAAGCTTCAGATAACTGGCAACCCTGAGTTTAATCCGCAATCTGGCTAAGTGACGTAACTCTGAAACGTAGCTCATTTAGTGGCACTAGATCGGTCTATTGCAAGCTAGCCATGAAGCATATTCTCCCGCACTGACACCAGTCGTGACGTCTTTTTCTGACCTTTCTGAAAATAGCAAGAGTGCGTGGGAATAGCTTTAATAAGCGCTGAAGAGGCGCGACAGCAAAGATTCCGAAAACTTGTTCTATGACGTAACGCTCCGGGAAGGAGGGGCTTCAACAGTACTTTGAAAATGATTTTCTGCAGCCTCCATGCACCGAATTGAATAGTAATATCAATATTCGTGATCCTGGAGGCCAAATTAAGATAATTTAAGTGCTTTTAATCAAATACAAAACAGCTTCAGCTTCCGTTTAAACGGCCCCTGAGAAGAAAAAAAAAATTTTTTCCCTTTAAACAGTCTATACTTTGTTTCAGCTTGGGTCCAGACGCAGCCGATGCTACAAGCGCGAGCGCCGGGCTTTCAGCGTCCCTGCCAAGCACGCGCGCTCGTGCAGTGCAAGCACTGTTCAAGGCCACATGCTCGCGCTCGTAGCATTGGCTGCGTCTGGACCCAAGCTGAAACGAAGTATAGTTGGGACACGCGTGTCCAAAAACTGATTTTAGCCCCCCCCCCTCCCCCCCAAAAAAAAGTATGGAACTACCGACTAAATCACGTCTTGCGCCGTCAGTATTGATCTAATTTTTTTTTTTTCGCGTAAGATTATTTTTTTATACGCGTGTCCCAATTAGACTGTTAAAAAAAATTCAGGACTTTTCTAAGCAAAATTGCTTTAAGACGGCGTTTGTTCGATCCCACACGCGCCATATTCGCATGCTAGCATCTGTCAGCATATGTTCATGCTCCTAAAAAAAAATCAACAAAAATGTACAGCTCGTGGTTTTAGTGTTTTATCGAAAAGCCAAAAATGTACTCCTTCCAGCTGTTCTGTTAATGATCTCTTTCATTGCGCCTTTCAGCAACATGCGAGTGCGTAAAAACGCGCATTGGAAATGCAACCTAAAAATATTCGACTTTGCTCGTGAGCGGCCCGGCAGAAACTTGAGAGCTACAGGCCTATAGGCCTCCTGCGCTGAAGCTCCGAACAGAGCCTTTTATTGGGAGAGTTTGCCATACATTCGTTTGAATAGGCGAGCATCTCGGGGCCAACCACAGGCCGCGAAACAGCCCCTAGCGGTGATCATGAGCTCTAAAAATGCGACTCGACTAATTTAAGCCGTTTTAGCGTCGCTCGAGTAAAAAGGTATAACTCTTGGTGACTGAAAACTTGGCAGAGGTCAGGTTTTTGCAAGGACGTTTAAATAGGGCAGGACCCGGCATGACGTCATACCCAGCGACGCCGGAAGAACAACCCAATCCCAGACTGCCCCGCGCACCGACGCTCTCTCATCCAAACTAAATTCAACCATGCTCCTATCGTCTGCTCTCCGCTCGGTCGTTCGGCTTAGGCTACGTCTGCTCCGTGCCTGCGGTCTGCTTCGTCTTCTCGCTGTCGCGGCTGGCTTTCGATTCGATCGGCGCACCAAAAGATGTTTCGATGCGAACCCGAATACTCATCACGGCGGAGTGAAACCAACATATTCTCGATCATGATGTTTTAAAATCCTGAGACTGGGAAGGAAAATGAAGAGAAATTGTAAGACAGAAAAAAGGGGACAGGGCAAACGTCTCAAACTCAGCTAACAAATTTTATTCCGTTCACAGCTTTTATAGCCATCTCCCAAGGTCACCGTCACCTCTCACCGATACATTTCTCCCTTTCCACAAAGACCTTCTAAACCGCAAGAGTAAACCATTGCACTCTGTACCGACGTTCTGAACAAAAGACAAAAGAACAAAAACCTTCTAAAAGCTAATCTAGAAACTCAACTTCATACAGTGACCTCTTGACAAAAACATTCCGAACAAAACAGACAAACAACAGCGCGGCAAAAGGTTACTGCCAACGCACACAGATAGCTTCTCTTTCCATTACAACCAACAAAGACCTTCCTGTTTCAAGACCTTATCAATGTCCTCTGCGAGAACGGTCTGAAAAAAAAAAAAAGAAAACAGCAACCGTCAAAAAAAATTTATATTTTGAGAAACATTTTTGATTGGCTTTCTAGCTGCATTGATGCTTGACTTACGCAATTTCACGACGTATTTATTCTGATAGTTTCTTTCACTACTCGTTTCATGTCGTTAGATTCTCTGTCTAGCACCTCTGTTCCTGACCAGTCAACTTCACAATTGTTACATTCCTGAATATGTGTAGCCAATTCCGAGTTCGACACTTTGTTTTTCACGTTCCGTTTGTGCTCAGTTAGTCTATCATTGATGCATTGGCTACACATATTCAGGAATGTAACAATTGTGAAGTTGACTGGTCAGGAACAGAGGTGCTAGACAGAGAATCTAACGACATGAAACGAGTAGTGAAAGAAACTATCAGAATAAATACGTCGGGAAATTGCGTAAGTCAAGCATCAATGCAGCTAGGAAGCCAATCAAAAATGTTTCTCAAAATATAAATTTTTTTTGGACGGTTGCTGTTTTCTTTTGTTTTTTTCAGACCGTCCTTGCAGAGGACATTGATAAGGTCTTGAAACAGGAAGGTCTTTGTTGGTTGTAATGGAAAGAGAAGCTATCTGTGTGCGTTGGCAGTAACCTTTTGTCGCGCTGTTGTTTGTCTGTTTTGTTCGGAATGTTTTTGTCAAGAGGTCACTGTATGAAGTGTGAGTTTCTAGATTAGCTTTTAGAAGGTTTTTGTTCTTTTGTCTTTTGTTCAGAACGTCGGTACAGAGTGCAATGGTTTACTCTTGCGGTTTAGAAGGTCTTTGTGGAAAGGGAGAAATATGTATCGGTGAGAGGTGATGGTGACCTTGGGAGATGGCTATAAAAGCTGTGAACGGAATAAAATTTGTTAGCTGAGTTTGAGACGTTTGCCCTGTCCCCTTTTTTCTGTCTTACAATTTCTCTTCATTTTCCTTCCCAGTCTCAGGATTTTAAAACATCATGATCAACATACACCAGCTCGCCTGCACCTTGACAATTTTTCCGATATTCTCGAAGCAGAATTTGTACGGCTTTCTCAACCCGCGATGCCCTTCTCAGCACGACACACACCACAGCGCCTTCTCAGCGTTCGTGCCTACGATCCTTCTCAGCGTTCGTGCCTACGATGACTGACTCGCGATCGCTTTCCAAAGCCGCGCTACGACGACTCGTTCGAGACGACGCTCCAGGCGCGGTCGCGCGGTGTCGAGAGCGTCCGCTACACGCCGACTTCCTAGTCCTACTGGTCAAGCAAGTGTTGGGCTCGAAATCTCGCCTGTTCGACACCGATTCAGTCGGTGCGTCGTCTAGAGCGTCTCAACTCTAGTCACTTACTTTCTACTGGGCAACCAGGCGTTCGTTTATAATAATCTCATCCAATTCCGACCATACCGGTTTAAAGGTCTCCCGTTAAGCGCTGTTTCAAATAACAGTGGGTGCCGCCGACTACTTTCGGTGCACACAATCGCGTTGCCACGGAAATGCCATAGCAACGAGGGTTGTTTGCACCGAAATTAATGGCGCCGCCCACTCACTAGGCTTCCCATTGGTCAAGAAATGGGGATCCGGCCAACTCGTCGAAAGCCAACTCGTCGACGGCTAATTCGTCGGCGGCCAATTCGTCGAATAGGCCAATTCGTAATAGGGCAATTCGTCGAAGGGCAACTTGTCGAAAGGGGCAATATGTCGAAGGGCGATGCGTCGAATAGGTTGAATGACAGTACGAGGTAAAAGTTCGTGGTTCCTTGTTACCTTCTGACCTAAATCTTTATTTGTGTTTGAACTAGGGACAGCGCCCTTCTTGAGTTACAAGACGGAAAGAAAAATTACAAGAGGGCGAAGACAGGACAGTAGCTTGAGACAAGTTGAGAAATGGTAATTTTGGGATCGTCCTTTTTTTTTCCTTTATTACATTTTGTAATGAGCCACCGCAGACCTGTCGAAGCAAAGTGGCGTGACTGGTGCGCCAGGTGGGTTTGCATTTATGTTATGATGCGCCGCAGACTGTCGCCGCGAAGCGGCGTGAACAGGTGGGCCGAGTAGGTTAACACGCGCCCCAGTGAAACACGCGCGACGTAGTGATCGTCCCCCACTGCACCGTGAAAGCGGAGAAAGCTGCAAGTTCGACAAGAAAGAGCATACTCTATGTCAATACCGTGAGGCGATATTACGGATTACTATAGGGCAGGATTTGCTTTAAACTTTCACGATAAAAATGATATATTATGGCTTTGAAACAGCGGCGACCAGTTGGCCTCTTCGACGAGTTTTCCTTCGACGAGTTGCCCTATGACGAATTGGCCTATTCGACGAATGGGCCGCCGACGAGTTGGCCGTCGACGAGTTGGCTTTCGACGTGTTGGCCTAGACCCCTGTCACCGAGAGGCCGAGATTGAACGCTTCTTTTTCACGCTTTTAATGTCATTTTCAATATTGTGACGTCGCAGCCTGCTGATTGGTCGACGCGCTGTGTCGGACCTTTAGTGTACGCTCTAACGGCGGGGGAGTATTCGGCGCTGGTGGCGGGCTTTTGTACCGCCCATTGGCCAAACTCTCCTAATATACGACTCTAGCTCCGAACAAACTGTGGCGCCCTCATTTTGGGTAGTACAAAGTCACCGAAAACATGACTGGGCCTCGCATTGCTTACAACACCTTCGCTGAGTTTTTTTTTTTTTTGTGTGTAGTGTTGAAGGACGGAAAAACACCTCTCGATTGAAGTCCGAAATCGGCTAATTCAACGTCGCAAGACAATCGAAAGTGCCAGATCCATGCCTCCACCACTATTGACGCTTTGCAGCAGCTGTGCATGGGCGCCGCCATAACTGACCTTCAGTTTTTGTTTCCCGTTATTACGTTTACTTCACTTGATTATTAGCATAGCAGGCCAGGTTATTGCCATCTTAGATTTTATTCTGTCTTTCTCCCCAGCATTGGTCATTGTGGAGGCTCGCCCACACCCATTTCAGTGGCTCGGTATCTCGGTAAAACAAGAGAAGGTCGGCTATGGCGGCTCAGTCTGGCGCGTGTGTAAAGCGTCTATAGGGTACGCGTCTCTTAGTTATGCTTGGTGACATCAGAACAGAACATATGGCATCCGGACATGCTCTTTACATTTTTTCCCCCTTTTTACTTACGACCGCGTGAAACCGCGTCTCTTGGCTCACGCTCTTAGCGTTTTTGCTTTAACCTGTACTTCGACGGCGTTCGAATTTTGTGTCTGTATTTTTTTCGTGATCTCGCATTCCGCACTATACTCTGTTTCATACTTAGCGTGCAACGCTGTCAAAGCTACTGGCGCGAGCGCGTGGCTTCATTTATGGTTTTGTTTGCGCGAGAGCGCGTGCAAATGATCAACGAGTTCAAGCCCCGTGCTCGCGCCAGTAGTTTTGACAGCGTTGCACACTAAGTATGAAACAGAGTATAGTGTGGGCAAGCTTCTATACTGTACTACACAAAACAAGTCCTAACGGGTCCCTATCGTTTCGCAGCATCCCCTGGTCAACGCAGGAGGCCTATAGACGCACAGGCGAACGCAGCGTTCAACGTTACTAGATTGCCTCAGTTGTGGAACTCCCGCAGAAGGGGGTACCCCTCCCCCCCCCCTCACTCACTTCAGTCCACCTCCCGTCATTCAAAGCACCATCTAGATTTTCGCTTACGAACTATGTGTTCTATAGAGTACGGTGGGACGCCATCTAGACGCTACGCTTCGAAACGCACGTATCCCATAGAATATATCGCAGTTACCATAGCAGCCGTTCTATAGAGTACGGTGGGACGCCATCTAGACGCTACGCTTCGAAACGTACGTATCCCATAGAATATATCGCAGTTACCAGAGCAGCCGTCCGGAGACAAGTCGTGCTGCCAACTGGAGGCAAGTCGTGGTGAGTGAGGGCGGGGGGCTCTGCTTATGCGTGCAGCGTCTATGAGCAGTTCGGTAACTGAGCTAATCTGATGAAGTTGGCAGCGTCTGAAGCCAGCTACGACCGCGTCATCTTTTGAGTGTCGTTTGCATGGTACAACGAGGTAGAGGGCTTAGAGCGATAAACTGGTATCCCGTTCACCAGGCAAAAGTGACCTTCCTTGGCTGCCGCCATTTTGTAGAATTTTGATCACTAGACACGTGACCGTACCAGATCCTGAGGCTCTTACGTAAAACTGAGCCGAGATTTGTATTGCGATCGCTGTAAAAAGCATGTTAAATTATTTTTCAATATTGTTAGCCGCAGAAAAAGTGTCTAGGTTCGATCAAAACCCAAAATTCAGCACCGCGGCTGACGGTATCTAGCGGAGGCGTTGCGAAGCTGCCCGAGTTTCTGTCGTAAAAGCACATTTTGGACTTAAAATAAACGAAACATAACTTATCTCGTCGGTACTGCTATGAAAGTTCAATAATTTGTGCGTGGTACTTCCTTAAAATCTAGACGTAAAACTTTAAGGTAACGTGTCTAGCGGTAAAAAATGTGCAACATAGTGACGGCCAATTGGGGGTCACTTTCAGCTGCCAGTTTATCGCTCTAAGGCCCTCTACCTCGTTGGCATGGTACCAATCGGAGTTATTATAATGTAGGCTAGAGGTTCAACTGGTGCTAGTGTCTCTGCGACTTCCGGGACGCAAACTGAAGCAGACAGTAACCAGTCTACTTTTCCGGTGCTCCTGTGCATTCCTCCGGTAAAATGCGCGCGTATGGTGGCTCGAAGGGGAAGTGTGACGGACGCGGTATGCGCGCAATGATAAAGAGGGCGTGACACGCGATGAAAATGTCGAGAAAGCCTAGATTGTAGAGATTGTTCATCTCAAACCATGGGGTGCGTTTGCAATTTAATGGTGGACGCCACTAGCCAACGTTACTAGAACCCCCGTTGGGAAACTGCCATAGAGCCTGCATTAAAGAAGTGGCTCCGGTCCGTACTCAAGAACCGAGCTAATGACGATCGCAACGCCGCCATTTCACCCGCAGTGTCCACTCCGGGAACTGCATAGTTGCACGTCGAGTCGGGCGAGGGCCGGTGGCGCCATCTCGCGTGGCCATCTCGCAGTAGCTATGTAAAGCAGCTTTTATGTTTCAACTCGCCACTAAAGGGTGGCGCTGTTATCGTATTTAGCTTGGTCTCGGTGGACGCCAGTGGCCGAAGTTTCAAGGGTGAGTTTCCCAACTGAGGGTTTTAGTAACGTTGCCACTAGCGAAGATTGGTTGCAAGAGCGCATACGCTGCGTTTTCGCCTGGCAAGGGGAAAGCAGGCGGAAAGGCTGGAACGCTCGCAGACGAACAACGCGTTTGTCACCTCCTCACAGCTCGTATTGAAAACGCGGCCCATACACCACGTGACCTCGGTCAACCAGTTGGAAAATCTCTGTAATTTTTGGGGCCGCTGGCTCGCCTGCTGGCTACATTGCCCCTAGCAGTCCCCCAAAATATCTTCGCGGAATTTTCATCGTGGAATTCAGGCACATATTGTTAAAAATCAAAAGCGCACGCACTAAGGAAAAGAAGAGGGGACAGGACAGAGCGCTTACTCCAGCTGGGTCTTTATTACATTCAACGAGGAAGACAAAAAAGAAATAGGACATGCGAAGATAGAAAGAAGAGCAAAATTAATGTTATAGATTATAGATTCATTAAAGTAATTAAAATTAAATAAAACTTCATCCCTTTATACTAGCAAAGAAAAATAGAAATAGAGAGAGAGAGTGATAAAAAATTTAGTATAAACAAAAGCAACCTAGGACAAAGATGAAGTTGAGATCCGCAGCGGGAAAAAAAAAGGGGGGGGGGGAGGGGTAGCGGAGGGGTTCGGTCATTTTAACCTTTTAACATGTCGGGCAAGGTACTCGGCCAGTATACTCGCGCTACGCCGCTCGGTATAAGCCACTGATTTTTCTATCATCTGCGACCGCCTTTTGGGCGTCATCATCTGTTTGTATAATAGCAGTAAGGGCTGCAAGAGAGGTCACTTGTAGGTCGTCGATGCGGTCTCGGCCCTGTGCGAAGGCAGGACAGTACTTTATGAGATGCCACAGATCTGCGCGACACTGCTGGAGACAGTTGCTACATCTTGGTGGTGCGGCTGATACAGGTGGCGGCTGCCACTTACTGACTATGTGCGGTGTAGGCCGCGTTCGCGATGAAAAAACATTAAAGCGACCCTTAAGAAAAACGGTTCAGGTAACCCATCTCTTTCTCTTTTTTTAGATACGAATTTTAAACTCTTAGAGAGGTTGAATCCAAAAAAAGGTGAAGGCAAATGCACTCCAGATGTGCAACGAACTATAGATCTAACCCAATTGAGGAAAGAAATCAGTACTGCTAAAAGTGACCATTTAGAAATGTTTTTCACTGCCGAAACCCACAAAGAGGGTTGCCCTTTTTGTGTAGTTGTAATCAGAGTGTCGAACCGAAATTTTTATCGGTTCGGTTCCGGTTCGGGTTCACGGCTTTCGGTTCAGTTCCGGTTCAGTTCCGGGGAGCAGAAAATACCGGTTCAAACCGGTTCGAACCGGTTCGAACCGGTTTGAACCGCTAAATTGAGAATAT